>JAJPUD010011026.1:14865-53397 GCA_023553655.1 Myrmecobius fasciatus | reverse complement strand
TAAATTTGGTCATTTATCTAATTTGCTTATTAATACTTTGTTTTATTTGACATAGTTACTTATTGTTTTTTTGAATGGAAAAATGCTGTATTTGGAGATAGAAAGAACTTGCTTTGGTTAGAACCTTGAATATCTTGATCTCTCTTATGGCAGAATTCTTACATTCTTCAATTTATTTTTCTTTCTTCTTTAAGTCTTATATGCAATGTCACCAAGGCTTGTCATTTCTCTATCACATATCTTGGATCATTCTTTCCATTATTAAATATTAATATTTATGTATGCACATATATGTGTGTACATATATATATATGTATGGGTATATACATATACACATATAATTTTTAATTATTTTAGATAATTCTAGGATTAAACTCTCAATGAGGAGATTACTGAAATAATTACTAGTAAAAGTTCACAAGAGAGACTAGAGTGATCATAGACCATAGGTATGACCAGAGGCTTATGATCGAGATGTATTGTTTTCATCAGACCAAAACTATTCACACTATGAATCCTATGGACTGGGAGGGGAGAATTTTCAATTAAAAAAAAAACTCAGAAACCCCTTAAAATAGCATAGAAAGGGGAAGGGCTATATGTAGGATTGGACTTGGAGGTTGCCTGTCTTTTCACCTCACTCTTATTTTGTTAGTGTATTCTCAGTTCTATGAAGTTCTGATGCATCTTAGCAGTTGAGGAGAAAGCACATCAATCTGTTCGACCATCTTTTCCTAAAATGGAGAGGTGCCAAGGGACCTCTTAGTTTTGTCTGTGCTGTCATAATCATGTAATATTTATATAATTTTCATTGATAACATAATTTATGTTTAAAATAAATGAGTCTGTCCCTAATAACTTTCTCCTTCACCTATGGTATTAAAGGAGAATAAGTGGAAATTTAAGAGATGTAAAGATTAAATCAACTTACTTCAGCTAAAGCTTGGATATGGGAAGCAGGAAAGAGTGGAAATGTGAGGATAGCTTGTAGGTTTTCAATTTGAGAATCTGCAGTAATGGAGAAGGTAGGCGTGGGGGAAGGTTGAGCGGAATAGACAATGAGTTCACTTTTGGATATTAATATCTTTTTAAATAAAAGCTAAATTTGTGCATTTTGAGATGTCTGAAAAAACATTTGGCAAGAGGAGACTGAAGGTCAACAGAGAGATTAGGGCAGAAAAAGTAGATTTGAGATGTCAGCATAGTTGTAATTAAAACTCTGGGAGCTTATGAGATCACCAAGGAAAGTTGTATAGGAAGAAAACAGAAGAGAACTAAGCAAACTACATTTTGAAATATACAAGGATGCATAAGAATACTGAGTTCTTTGTTTAGGGGTTGTAAGGAGAGGTTTTGATCCATCATTTTATCTGAGCAGGAAGTTGTTGGGTGAGGAAATTCACTCTACAGATCAGCAACTGTTCAATTTACTATTGTCTAGGGGCACTGGGTATTTAGATGCCTTACCCCAAAGCTGGCTCTCATTTGCACTCCCCCCATTTTAAGTTGCCTTTCCCTAGTCCACAGAAATTAATTCTCTCTGGTTATGCTGTTAGAACACTTCATTGTAGAACTGTATGTAAAAACAATGTCTTTAGTTCCAATCCAAACTTTGGCCTATTGAAGCCATTTTTCCCTATCAACCTATCTGATAATAGGGCAGAGCCTATGACAGAAACACATTATAAATTAAGATGCAAGCCCTAAGGTTCTGAGGAAAAATAAAGATTGGAGAGTAATTTTTATTGCCTCTTGCTATGTAGGGCTGTGCAGATAAGCTATGTTTCTCCACACTTATCTGTCATCTTCAGGGGTGATATGCAGTCTTAACCATCACCTCCTTGGGACCAGAATTAAAACTCTAATGCCCCACATTTCCAGGAAATCCACACATAAAAGGGAATAGGAAAAAGGTTGCACATATAAAACATTTCTTTCATTCTCCTAGCCTGATGTTCCTGAGAGCACTCAGAATCCTTTTAGGCCCCAGGCCCAATGGCCAGCATTGATTGTCCTGATAGTTGTGTGTTCATGACCTGGTCTAGTAAACAGGAAATAGCCATTCATTGTGAAATGCAGGGGGGCCTAGGTTCACTCAATGGGCAACCTGCTGCAATGAAAAGTATAGGAGACTAAACTGTGGGCCTGCTTTACAATACAGCACCTGTATTTGCCTGAATTGTTTCTGTATGAAGTGCAAGGCCAATGACATTTCAAGGGATTTTCTACTCCCTGCAGGAGTTCTTTGGCTTTCTTTTCTATCTACATCAGGATAAAACTCCCTCCATTATTAACCTTTCCTTTCCCTCAGTATTTTAGCATCATTCTTCTACAGGAACTAATGAGAGCTATGCCCTGAGATCTCTGTATTCAGCCTTCATCTCTCTTCTGTGACCCTGCAGACTGTTTTTAACTAGATGTCTCATAATATATCCAAAATGTAATTTATTATCTTCTCCCCAAAAACTATGCTTTCTTCAAACTTTCTTGCTACTGACAAGGACACCACCATCATTCTAAATACCTGTGTATAATTCCATACTCCTTTATGCCTGATCTCCCTTTTGCTTCTTCTACTCTCTTCCTTCCTCTAATCAAATAAATTTTGAAGGCAGAAGAGGAGTGAAGATTTACTATGTTGGACTTCTACTCAAAATGGAGCTTCTGAGAGGGATTCACCAGTGGAAGAAAGATGATGACATGGAAGAAAAATATTCCAATACCAGAAGACTTCAGGGATGAATGTTCCAGGGTGAGTAGGCCCCAGTCACTGAGTAAAGTTTCAAGGTCAGACTACAATTAAAGTATAATTCTGAAATCCAAAAACAAAAACAAAAACAAAAAACACACCATAAAGTGAATGCCTGTTGATTCAATGAGAAAATAAAAAAGTCTATAACTTAAAATTTTCCAATATCTTGCCTTTTTAACCTTATGATTCACCACTTTCAAGCTACTTCCCCAGATCAGTCTTATAGTTGGGTCCTCAGATGTACAACTACTATGAGGATTTTTTTAGAAGAAACCTTTGCCTTCTAAAATGGTAATTTACAATCCTTACTACCTTGCAGTGGCGTGGTGTGAATAAACAGTCAGCTTTTAGGCACAATTAGCTTTTAGCAAAGGAAAATAGCAAGATGATACAATAACAACAGTTTCTACAAAGCATGTTCTCATAAACTCGACATGTGTCATCTCCATATATTCACATGACAGCTGTAGAAAGAATATTTACAAACAAAATATGCAATAAAAGAGAAGTGCACATTTAGGGTATACACACACACACACACACACACACACACACACACACACACACACATATATATGGCAAAGACAATTCACAAATCTTGATATATTGTGGTTCCTAAAAGACCTTTTTCTCTTTGTGTAGTTCTCAAACATGACTTCTGGGTTCAAAATCTTTACTGAACTGTTTGCTTAGCAGGACTCCTGCTTCTTTTCTTAGTTTGACTTTGAAATACTGTTTTCAAAGCGACCTCTTTCCTGTAGTGTCTCTTCCTCACCTTTCCCCTTTCCTTTCTCTGCCTAAATCTTTCTGTCTCTCTGTCTACCTCTTATTGAATTTATTGATTTGTAAGCTCTCATATTTAAACTTGAATGCCTTAACTGCTGGATAGCTTGCTTGTATATACATATACACAGGTATGCCTGCATGCATGTTTCTGTACATGTGCAGATTTTTGTATATGTAAACACATATGCATATAATATGTATCTGTATGCAAATATGCACGTATGTAGATGTTTAGAGATCCTTAATGTATCTGCAGACTCTCTTAGAAAGTCATCTTTTCTTGAATAATTTCATTGCTTTTGATAAAGTGGGGACCAAGGCCCAATAATCTTATCAGGTTGATTAAGGAACTGCTTAACATTTTGTTGTGAATTGATTTAAAACTATTTCTCTATAACTTGTGATTACATACTTGACTTTCTGTACCATCAGTTCCATTCCTTATACTTTTTTCATATTGTTCCACTAGATAGAATCCTATTTCCATCCAACCTGAACTATTCTCTATTCTTCTCTTGTACCTCTGGGCATGTATCTATCATCCTTTATGAATAATACACATTCCATCCTAATTTTGGTCTCTCTGAATCCTTATCTTCCTTCAAGGGGCCACCTTCTTAATGAAGTCCTCATTGATATCTCTAGTGATTATGCTTGTCTTTCTCAGTTTGCTTTAAATTTATTTATTATTCCTTATATTTTAAAGTCTTAAGAAAACACCAAGTCTTTAAGAGATCTTTACTTCTCTTATCTTTTTGTACCTAATTGATACTGGTTCTGGCATCCATTACATGATTAACAAATACTTTTTGAATTAAATTAAAGTTTCCTATTTTTTGAAAATTTAGATTTTGAGGAAAATCACAAGTTACAAAACTGGAAAGAGCATATTACCATCAGTTCTAGTTTTAAGTCTTTTACTAAATAGATTTGTAATTAATAGAGAGTCAATATATACTTATTAAGCTTCTAATATTTTCAAGATCTTATGCAAGGCATTGAGTATATAAAGTCAAGACTGAAAAAATTTCTTTCCTCTAAAACAGCTCATCTTCTATTCATAGTGCTTATATGTGTGTGTATGTATATATATATATATATATATACATATATATATATATATATAGGCAAATTCAAGAAAAAATATACAAAAAAAGGTTATCAAAGATGGGGCTCTGCAAAGGTACTAGGAATTGAGGTGGGGTGGTGATGAGAAAAGGCCTCATATAGGAGATAACACTAAAGCTGAGTTTGGAAGAAAACCAAGAATTATAAGTGGAACAATAACATGTGAAATGGAGTGACATAGGTCAAGTCTGGAAATGATAGTTGGTGTCAGGAAATGAATGATTCTAAATCTAAATTAATTAGTTTGTGCTTTATCCTTGAGGGAGTTGGGACTTACTAGACTAGACAATAGTAGGTAAAAGACCAATTAGGGAACTATCCTAATAGTCTAGATGAGAGGTGATAAGATGTTGAGCCAATGTAATGGCTATATAAGTAGTGAGAAGGGGACACTATGAAAGATATGGTGGTTTATAAAGGGAATATGCTTAACATCTATTTCATTTTGAGAATGAGATAGAGTGAAGGTTTAAGAGGCACTGTGAAATCAAATACATAGGTGGTTAAAGGATGAGCAATAACCTTAATGGAAAGAGGTAGACCAGGAACAGGTTAGGTTTGGGGAAGTGGACATGTTTTGTATGTATTGGAGATCTTGTTGGTAACATACATCTAGAACTCAAGAAAGATTGGGGTTGAATAGGTAGATGTGGGAGTTATCTGCATAGATCTGGCTTATTATCTACTCTCTCCTCAACTTTCATATCTGTGAGATGAAAGCAATCAATTAAGAAAAGATAATAGGATAAGCAATAATTTAGGACCTGTGGTATACAAAGCACTGTGCTAAACACTTTATGTATATTATTTTATATGAATCTCATAACAGCACTGAGAAGTCATCCCTATTATTATTTTTCCTACTTCCCAGTTGAGAAAACTTAAGCAGAAGAATTTAAATGTCTTGACCATGGTCATACAGTTTGTAAGCAACAGAAGCACGATTTGAACTCACTGTTTCTGATTCTAGGTCTGGTGCCTCTTGAACAAGATGATTCTTACATTCTAAGTCCAATTAATATAATACCAAGGAGTGATTAACTGTATTACAAAGGAATTGTTTTTTTTCTCAATAGTATTTTAATTTTTGATTACATGTAAAGATAATTTTCAATATTCACCCCTGTAAGATTTTGTGGTACATTTTTATTTCTTTTTCCCTGCCTTCCCTTTTCCCTCCTCAAAATAGCAAGCAATCTTATATAGGTTATGCATGTATAATACTTTTAAACATACTTCCATATTTGTCATATTGTGTAAGAAAAATCAGACCAAAAATGGGAAAAAGCACAAGAAAGATAAAGTAAACAAACAAAAAGGTAAAAATACTATATTTCAATCCCCATTCAGTCTATATAATTTTCTCTCTCAGTAGGATGGCATTTTCTATCACAAGTCTATTGGAATTGTCTAAGATAAGCTCATTGCTGAGAAGACCTGAATCTGTCATAGTTGATCATCTAACAATGTTGCTGTTACTATGTACAATGTTCTCTTAGTTCTGCTCACTTCCCTCAGCTTCACTTCATGTAAGTCTTTCCCAGGTATTCTGAAATTAGCCTACTTGTTATTTCTAATAGAAAAATAAAATTTCATTAGATTCATAACATATTCAGCCATTCTCCAATTGATAGGCATCCACTGAATTTCTAATTCCTTGCCACTAGAAATAGAGTTGCTTCAAACATTTTTGTACATGTGGTCCTTTTCTTTGTTTTATAATCTATTTGGCAAGCAGACCCAGTAGTGACACTGCTATATCAAAGTTTATACACATACATAAATATAATATTTTATTTATATATGTTCAATGCAAATGAGGATGGCCTAGCTATACCAGACCTAAAACTAAATTATAAAGCAACAGTCATCAAAACTTTTTGTACTGGTTAAGAAATACAGTAGTAGATCAGTGGAATAAGGTTCCCAAAACACAATACCCAATGATGATAGTAAGATAGTGTTTGATAAGCCCAAAGACTTTAGCTTCTGGGATAAGAACTTAATATTTAACAAAAATTGCTGGAAAAATTGGAAAAGAGTATGGCAGAAATTAGGGACTGATCAACATCTAATATCCTCTACCAAGAAAAAATTGAAATGAGCCATCATTTAGACATAAAGCACAATACTATAAGCAAATTAGGAGAACGAGGGATAGTCTATCACATCTTTGGAAAAGGAAGGAATTTATGGCTAAAGAAAAATTAGAAAACATTGGATAATGTTTGTATAAACAGAATCAATTCAGCTAAGATTAGAAGGGGAAAAAAAAAAACTGGGAGAAATTTTTGCAGCCCTAGTAAAAATAAAGTTCTCAAGAGTCCTTTCCTTTTTACCTTTTCATGCATCTCTTGAGTTCTGTGTTTGGGTGTCGAATTTTTTGTTCTGATCTGGTCTTTTCATTAGAAATAGGTGAAATTCACCTATATCATTGAATGACCATCTTCTTCCCTGGAGGATAATGCTCATTCTAGCTGGATAGGTCATTCTTGCCTGCAATCCAAGTTCCTTTGCCCTTTGGAATATCTGGTTCCAGGCCCTTCGATCCTGCAGTGTGGAGGCTGACAGATCCTGTGTGATTCTAATTATTGATCCTCGGTACTTGAATTGTTTCTTTGTAGCTGCTAGCAGAATCTGTTCCTTGGTGCTATAGTCCTGAAATTTAGCCACAATATTCTTTGGGGTCTTAATTTTGGGGTCTCTTTCAGGAGGTGATCGGTGAATTCTTTCAATGGTGATTTTGCCCTTTGATTCTACAATCTCAGGGAAGTTTTCTTTCAGGATTTTCTGGAAGATAGTGTTTAGATTCTTTTTTTTCATCATGGCTTTCAGGAAGTCCAATAATCCTTAGATTGTCTCTCCTAGATCTATTTTCCAAGTCAGTTGTTTTTTCCTAGGAGATATTTCATATTTTCTTCTAATTTTTCATTTTTTTTGTTTTTGTTTGACTGATTCTTCAAGTCTTAGGGAGTCATTCACTTGCATTTGTTCAATTCTTATTTTTAAAGTGTTGTTTTCTTCACTTACCTTTTTAAGTTCCTTTTGTAACTGGCCAATTTGTTCACTGCACTCTTTTTCCACTTCACTAATTTTATTTTTTAATAAATTGGTGTCTTTTTCATATCTCTTTTGCAGGGCATCATATCCTTCTTGCAAGATATTGTATCCTTCTTGCACTGATTTCAGTTTATTTTCCCATTTATCCTCCAGCTCTCTTTTGAGGTTCTTTATGCAGTCTTCCAGAAAGGCCTTTTGAAAAGGGGACCAGTGATGGTCCTTGCTGATTTTCTCTAGAGTTTTGTCTAAAGGAACCTCTGGATCTGGGGTGATCACTTCTTTCTCTTTGTAAAAGCTATGGTGAGAGCTCTCTTTTGCTTCTTCATTTTCTTGAGAACTTTATTTTTACTAGGGGGATACTTAAAGTTTGGGGGTATAATTAACTAGATATTACTTTGATAATATGAAAAAGAGAACTAGAGGGGAAAAGGTTGTCATACTGGGGAAAAGAGGGGAAAAGTGGTAAAATAAGATCTAAAAAAAAGGAGGTGCTGAAGGCTTCCTGAACTTTTTCACTCTTTGGCTCAATACATTTCTACTTACTGATGTTGTAGTGAAAGTTAAGAGTAGGTAAATTATTCCCTTATACATAGAATAATCTGAATCTTGACACTTTCTTCATTTAAGCATAATAATATACCTTTATTTTACAAAGAATTTTGTTCTCTGTGTCTGTCAATGCATGCACATATGAATATATATGTGTGTATATAGAATGAGACTTTTCAAAGTCTTAATTTATATTCAGTAATTTTCTTTATAACTAATTCAAATCAACAATTGAAGAAACATTTATTATATGTTATGTATAAGACTATATTAGGAGATAGAGTTACAAAGACAAAACAGAAAAACAGTCCATGTTTTCAAATTTGTTTTACTGGCGATTACAAAATAGGTACAGATAAGTGAATATAAATTATTTATTACCTTAATTTATTATTTTAAGCATTCTTTTCTTTTTAAGTTTAGTTTATAGTTTCAATTTCTCTCCCTCTTAGCCCTGAAATTGTGACCAGATACCTTGCTCCCTTATGATCCATCACTCTCAGTCCTGAAACTGGCATATAGAACTACTAATTGGTAACAGAACTGGTAATCAGCATCCAGCTATATCATGTGTTAACAAAGGATTCACTTGTAATCTCTTTCTGACATCCTCCTGTTTCTGCACTGAGAGCTCCTGAAGCTGTCATTACTGCTGCTGTTGCTCCTGCTGCAACAGCTATTGTGTTCAGTGCTCCCCACTTCCTTACCATTAGGACTGGAAATTGAGTTTTACATACCATTGTATGCAATGAAGTAGAGAAAAGAAAACAATATCCAGGTGTCCACCACTATGACTACATCCTTGTTCAAAATTACCCAGGAATGGAATTGTTATCTCACTTCCTGCCTAAAAATCTAAGTTATAGTCCCTATCTATCCAAGAATGGTTCTATTCCCTTATCTGACAAGACCTGAGCCACAATTCAAAGCTGTAAATACTAGATTAACTTCTCTCTCCAAGCTCTCTCTCTGAAGTAAAGACAATAGCTGTAAAATGTTAGTCTAATTGCCTTCACAGCTTCTGGATCCCAAACCCTAATTAGCTAAAACCCTATATAAGTTCCCTGCCTCAGTTCCTCAGGGTGAATGATTTTGAATGAATTCCATCCAGTTGGCTATCCTAAAACTCTAAACATTAAACTGTCATCTCAGTTTCTTTGGCATTATATTTGTCTCTGACACCTCCAGGTCTACACCCACCATGGAGACAGACACTTCTGCTGAACTTCTAAATTATCTTACTCTAGAAAAATACGTCCCTCTAAACTTTTGTTGACTCTGCTGCTTCATATTTATACTTGAAGCTTTATTTGGAAGTGAATGTTAGGAGAGTTCAGCTGGGTCTTAGTCTGTACTTCACCATCTTGCTGCATCAATTCCAGTGTAAATGTATAATAATCATTGACATGTAATGTATGTTTGAAACATGTAATTAATATAATCTCTTGGAGTGTACAGGGGGGTTCAGTGTTAGAGAATCATAACTGATGGAAGAAATTGAAGATCATTTATTTCAATTTCATAATTTTGAAAATGGATTTTTAAAGGGAGATATTGGGAAAAATGAGACCAAATAGGGTATTATTATGAGTCCAAATAAGGTGACGGGGATATGAACTAGCATTGATATCTGTGTGAATTGAGCAATTTTCTGTAGCATTAAAGACTTGGCAACGAATGTGGAGGGTGGGGTAAGGGTTATGGAAGAGTCAAGATTATGACGTTATGATATTGGGTAGGTGATTGGAAGGATATGAATGATTTACACAGGGTGGAGGAGAAGAAATTTGGGAAAAAATTAGGTTTCAGGGAAAGGAAGTGAGTAAGCATTTATATGGTTAGGCACTGTGCTAAGAACGCAAATATTTCACCTTCACAATAAGCTGAAGAGGTAGGTGCTATTATACCTATTTTTTTAAGCTTTTCATTTGCAATACATATGTATGGGTAGTTCTTCAACATTAACCCTTACAAAGCTTTCCATCACAAATTTTTCCCCCAGCCTCCTCCCCTCCCCTACATAGCAGGAAATCTACTACATGTTAATTATGATAAAGTGCTTGACAGGTCGAATATATGTATACATATTTCCACACTTATCTTGCTGTGTATGAAAAAAAATAAATCTGAGAAAGGAAACCCAATGGAAGCAACCATCAATGAAAAGCATGAAAATACTATGTTGTAGTCCACATTTCATATCCCTCTCTCTGGGTGTATATGGCTTTCTTCACTGAACAATTGGAACTGGTTTGAAACATTCCATTGTTGAAGAAAGCCATGTCCATCAGAATTGATCATCATATAGTCTTGTTGTTGCCATGTATAATGATCTCCTGGTTCTGCTCATTTCACTCAGCATCAGCTCATGCAAGTCTCTCCAGGCCTCTCTGAAATCATACTGCTGGTCATTTCTCACAGAACAATAATATTCCATGACATTCATATACCATAATTTATTCAGCCATTCTCCAATTGATGGGCATCCAGTCAGTTTCCAGTTTCTAGCCTCTACAAAAAGGGCTACCACAAACATTCTTGCACATGTGGGTCCCTTTCCTTCCTTTAAGATCTCTTTGGGATATAAGTCAAATAGAAACACTGCTGGGTCAAAGGATATGCACAGTTTGAAACATTTTGAGCATAGTTCCAAAATGCTCTCCACAATGGTTGGATCCATTCACAGTTCCACCAACAATGTATCAGTGTCCCAGTTTTCCCACGTCCCCTGCAACATTCCTCATTATCTTTTCATGTCATTTTAGCCAATCTGACAGGTGTGTAGAGGTGCCTCAGAATTGTCTTAATTTGCATTTCTTTGATCAATAGTGATTTGGAGCACCTTTTAATTTCATCATCTGAAAAGTGTATGTTCATATCCTTTGAACATTTATCTATTGGAAAGTGGCTTGAATTATTATATATATATATATATGTGAGACAATTTTCTATATATTTTAGAAATGAGGCCTTTATCAGAATCCTTAAATTTAAGATGATTTCCCAATTGATTGCTTCCTTCCTAATCTTGTCTACATTAGTTTTGTTTGTACATAAACGTTTTAATTTAATATAGTCAGAATTATCTATCTGGTGTTCAATTAAGAGTTCCAGTTCTTCTTTGGACATAAATTTATTCCATCTCCACACAGGTCTGAGAGGTAAACTATCCTATGTTCCTCTAATTTGCTTATAATATCACTCTTTATATCTAAATCATGAACCCATTTAGATCTTATCTTGCTATGTGGTGTTGGGTGTGGGTCAAGCCCTAATTTCTTCCACACTAGTTTCCAATTTTCCCAGCAGTTTTTGTTGAATAGTGAGT
Organism: Myrmecobius fasciatus; assembly: GCA_023553655.1. Classification (NCBI taxonomy): domain Eukaryota; kingdom Metazoa; phylum Chordata; class Mammalia; order Dasyuromorphia; family Myrmecobiidae; genus Myrmecobius; species Myrmecobius fasciatus. Next base: position 41,794 of record JAJPUD010011026.1, on the reverse strand, counting down.
ACTGATCCCAGAATCTGGGGTCTTTGGGTATATCAAACACTAAATTGCTATAGTTATTGGCTAGTTTGTCCTGTGATTCTATCCTATGCCACTGATTGACTACTCTATTTCTTAGCCTGTACCAAATGGTTTTGATGACCATTGCTTTATAATATAGTTTTATATCTGGTTTAGCATGGTCAGCTTCATCTGCCTTTTTTTTTTCATTAATTCCCTTGAAATTCTTGACCTTTTGTTCTTCCAAATGAACTTTACTACTATTTTTTCTAGATGTGTAAAATAATTTCTTGGGAGTTGGATTGGTGTGGCACTAAATAAGTAAATTAGTTTGGGTAGTATTGTCATTTATATTATATTCGCTCAGCCTACCCATGAGCACTTGATGTTTTTCCTATTGATTAGGTGTGACTTTATTTGTGTGGAAAGTGTTTTGTAGTTTAGTTCATATAGTTCCTGACTTTTCCTTGGCAGATAGATTCCCAAATATTTTATACTATCAACAGTTATTTTGAATGAAACTTCTTTTTGTATCTCCTGCTGTTGAACTTTGTTGGTAATACATAAAAATGCTGCTGATTTATGTGGATTTATTTTGTATCCTGCAACTCTGCAAAAGTTGTGAATTGTTTCTAGTAGTTTCTTAGTTGAGTCTCTAGGATTCTCTAAGTATACCATCGTGTCATCTGCAAAGAGTGATAATTTGGTTGCCTCATTACCTACTCTAATTCCTTTAATCTCTTTTTCTTCTCTTACTGCCAAAGCTAACATTTCTAATACAATGTTAAATAATAATGGTGACAATGGGCAGCCTTGTCTCACTCCTCATCTTATTAGGAATGGTTCTAGTTTGTCTCCATTACATATGATGCTTGCTGATGGTTTTAAGTAGATGCTACTAATCATTTTAAGGAAAAGCCCATTTATTCCTATACTCTCTAGTGTTTTTAAGAGGAATGGGTGTTAGATTTTATCGAATGCTTTTTCTGCATCCATTGATATAATCATATGATTTTTGTTAGTTTGGTTATTGATAGTTAATTATGCTGATAGTTTTCCTAATATTGAACCAGCCCTGCATTCCTGGCATAAATCCTACTTGGTCATAATGTATTATCCTGGGGATGACTTTCTGTAATCTCATTGCTAATATCTTATTTAAAATTTTGCATCAATATTCATTAGGCAAATTGGTCTATAATTTGCTTTCTCTGTTTTCACCCTACCTGGCTTAGCTATGAGCACCATATCTATATCATAGAAGGAATTTGGTAGTATACCTTCTTTCCCTATTTTTTAAAATAGTTTGTATATTATTGAAATTAATTTTTTTGAATGTTTGGTAGAATTCATATGTAATTCCTTCTGGCCCTGGAGATTTTTTCTTAGGGAGTTAATTAATAGCTTGTTCTATTTCTTTTTCTAATATGGGGCTATTTAAATAATTTCTTTCCTCTTCTTTTAACCTGGGCAATCTATATTTTTGTAAATATTCTTCCATTTCATTTAGATTATCAAATTTATTGGAATAAAGTTGGGCAAAGTAATTTGTAATTATTACTTTAATTTCCACTTCATTGGAGGAAAGTTCTCCCTTATTATTTTTGAGACGAACAATTTGATTTTCCTCTTTCCTTTTTCTAATCAAATTAACTAAAGGCTTATCTATTTTGTTGTTTTTTTCATAAAACCAACTCTTAGTTTTATTTATTAATTCAATAGATTTCTTATTTTCAATTTTATTAATTTCCCTTTTTATTTTTAGAATTTCTAATTTGGTGTTTAATTGAGGGTTTTTAATTTGTTCTTTTTCTAGTTTTTTTTTTAATAGTAATCCCAATTTGATATTCTCTTTCTCTATTTTATGCAAGTAAGCATCTATAGATATAAAATTGTTTCTTTCTAGTTGCTAGCAATAACTTTTCCTTGTTCTGATAGTCCTGAAATTTACCAGCGATATTCCTTGGGCATTTAATTTTGCGGTATTTTTCAGGAGGTGATGGGTGAATTCTTTTGATGGTGATTTTGCCTTCTGATTCTAAAACATTAGGGTAGTTTTCTTTCAAGATTACCTGGAAGATAGTCTTTAGATTCTTTTTTTCAACATGGCTTTCAGGAGGTCCAATAATCCTTAGATTGTCTCTCCTAGATCTATTTTCCAAGTCAGTTGTTTTTCCTAGGAAGTATTTCATATTTTCTTCTTTTTTATTTTTTTGTTTTTGTTTGACTGATTCTTGAAGTTTTATTGAGTCATTCACTTGCATTTGTTCAATTCTAATTTTTATTGTATTATTTTCTTCAGTTATCTTTTTTAGCTCTTTTTGTAATTGGCCAATTTGTTCATTGTATACTTTTTCCATTTCACCAATTTTGTTTTTCAGTAAATTGGTGTCTTTATAATATCTCTTTTGGAGGGCTTCTTGCCTTGATCTCAATTCATTTCCCCATTTATCATCTAGCTCTCTTTTGAGATTCTTTATTCAGTCTTGCAGGAAAGCCTTGTGAAAGGGGGATCAGGTCATGTCTCCCTTTGTGGCTTCCTCTGGAGTTGTTTTGCCTATAGAAACCTCAAGATCTGGGGTCTGCCCTTCTTTCTCTCCAGAAAAGCTGTCTATGGTGAGAGCTCTCTCCTGTTTCTTACTCATTTTTTTTTTTTGCTGAGGCAATTGGGGTTAAGTGACTTGCCCAAGGTCACATAGCTAGGGAATGTTAAGTGTCTGAGACCAGATTTGAACTCAGGTTCTCCTGACTTCAGGGCTGGTGCTCTATCCATTGTGCCACCTAGCTGCCCCTCTTACTCATTTTTTTAAACTTTTGGGTCTGTACAAAGCAGAGAAGCATGGCTGTGGTAATTTGCCCTGATGCAATTCTGCTAATTAACTTCTGGTGTTGGGCTCTCTGGACTGGGACTGGCATTTGCAATGGGCTACAAACTGCCTTTTACAAAAGGCAGATTTGCCAGAGTACCTGCCTGCAATAAGGGAAGAGTGTCCCGAGAGCCTCAGATAGAGTGCCCAGGTGTTTACAATCTGCTACTCTGAGTCCCACCTGGCTTCCTGCCCTGACTCCTGGAGCTGCACCCAGCAAACTGCTTGACCCCCTGCCCGACTAAAACAGACCTGCTATGGAACTCTTCAAAGGTACCTTCTGCAAGGAATGTGTTGTACTCCAAATATTTCTGGGTTCTTTGACTTAAAAATCAGTTCAGAGCCTTAATCTGCTCTTGATTTGAGAGAAGATCAGAGGAGGACACAGAGAGTTGTGTCTTCACTCAGCCATCTTGGCTCTGCCCCCTCATCCCTATTTTATAGTTGAGAAAATTGAGGCAAACAAAATAATAGATGACTTGTACATAATTGCACATCTGTAATTACAAATCTGTCTGTGGTCAAATTTGAATTAAGATCTTTCTGAATACAATCCTAGCATTCTATCCACTGAGCTCCCTAGCTGCTTAAATGAAGAGCATAATTTTGAGCATACTGCTTATTCTATTATCAGCATACAAGACTGATTTTTGACAGAATTTCTAGTTCTAGGGCAGATATAGACCACCCAAGTGTCTCTGAATGCACACACTTTTAACCTGGGACCTCATCATTAGAAGGGGCCTGGGTGCAAATGTGGATCCATGGGGAGTACCCCAGTCTGGAGATATTGGAGTTTTCTTTTTCTTTTTTTTTACACTATATGTATGATTTATGCTCCAATCTGCATACTTCAGTCAAATTCATTATTTGCTCCTATTAATTTTCTTGGTCTTCTCAGGATCCTGGCCAATAGAATTTGTATTTATGGTACATAAAATCTACAGAAAATAAGAATAGCATAATAACCACATGGATTCCTTCCAACCCTAGATCTGTGATACTGCATTCTGTAAAATGGGATTATAATGCCTGTGCTATTGATTCCCATCTCTGACATTTTTCATCTATGTAACCTTAGGCAAAGCAATTGATCTACCCAAATCCCATTTTCCCATCTTTAAAATAAGAGAGTTGGATTAGATTGCCATTGAGGTCCTTTCAAGATTCTTTTTTATTTCTATCTAGCCTACAAATTTGACTTAATTTCTAACCAAACCAAATTTTAAAAAATCATATTTATTACAAAAGTAGGTATTCTTTCTAGTTAACAAAAGGATCATAAATCTGGGACTTGATGGAACCTCAGAGGCCATTTCCGATATATTCATTTTACAGATAAGTAATCTGAGGCCCAGTGATGTTTAGTGACTTGCCGAAAGTTGATTTGTTAGGTAGACTGTATTCAAGGTAGTATTTGAACCTGGCTCCTATGATTCTAGAATTAGACTTCTTTCTATTGGTAACCACAACAAGAACAATTTACAATCAGAATTGCAGCAGATAATTAAACAAAGAAATAAATCTATATAGTGGAGATCTTCATTTTCATGTACAATCCTCTTTTTCTGTCCTTTTACCACTAAGAAAATATCCATTTTGTGGGGTGTTTGTATAATTCAGATTTTTTGAAAAAAAGAAAGAATATAGGTCTTCTCTTTTGGTTTTCTCATTACAGATCATCAGATTATATCTTTGTTACTCTGATTTACAGAAAACTAGGTTATTAGTGGAGAACAAGAACAGTGTAATAAAAATTCACAGATTATTTCCATACTTCATTTTGGATAATCATTCCAATTTCCTCTACCACAAAACCATTTATGAGAACTGTCAACAAGTAGCAAAATTGATTGGTCAGAACTTCATTTCCTCCCCCTCTCCATTTAATAGAGATAGTAAATGAACAAGGAAATGACTTAAAAACAGGCAACAGAAAAGGGCAGGCAATGAAGCTAAATGCCTAAATAATTCAGATTGAGTAATCAGTCTATAGATAGTTTCATATTAACTAAAGTTGAAATGAAGTACAAAAGAGGTTTCTTTGAAAACACCTTTTAACTGAATATCATGAAATGAAGGCAATAAATCCAGTGGGGCTTAAAACCAAAATTTGTTGAAAATTATTCCATATATTTAAACACAGCATCTTAATGCAAAATAGTTTCATGGATCAAAAAATCTAAATGACATCTTTCTTACAGAATCATAAAAGAAATACCAGAAGGTAGGGGGAGGTTTGCTTTTGTTCATTTGTGTCCAAATCTTTGTGATCCCATTTGGAACTTTCTTGACTAAACATATTGTCCAAATTTTTTTCAGGCTTTATTGGCAGATATGATGGGTTGCCACTGACAAATCAACCTGATTCTACCTATGACACAAATGGGGTATTGAAACTAAGTAAAATATGAAGTAGGGCCAACAGCAACTTAAAACAGTAATCATATCATATAAAGCAGGTGTAACATAGCAACTGATACTTTTTTCTTTTTCATCTTCAGGGAAAGACTATATCTGTATTTACTATAGGAAAACAAAGATTGCATGCCCCACAATGCTGTGAGTCAAATGTGCTTGATTTTTTATCTTTACTGATGTTGTGCCTTTGTTTCTCACTACTATTCTGAGGCCTGAGTCTCACCTAGTCTTTACCTATTATTGTAATAAATATGATTTTTAAATATTGGTTTTGTTAGCAAGCAAGCGAAATTTGAGGGCTCATAGACTTGAAAAGGACCTCAAAGGCAATCTAAGCCAACTCTATTTTTAAAGATGAGAAAATGAGTCTCAGATAGATCAATTGCTTTGCCTAAGGGTACATAGATTTTCAGTGTCAGAGATAGGATCTAATAGCACAAAACTTGTAATCCCATTTTACAGAATGCAGGATCATAGATCTAGAGTTGGAAGGAAAACTTGTTATTGTGTTATTAACTGATTCTTCATGATTCTGTGGACCAAAGCATACCAGTAGTGTTCATGGAGTTTTCTTGGCAAAGATACTACAGTAGTTGGGCCTTTCCTTTTCCAGAAGATTAAGACAAAGAGAGTTAAGTAACTTTCTCAGAGTTCACACAAATGGCAAGTGTCTAATGCCAGATTTGAACTCAGGTCATCTTGACTCCAGGACCCATGCTCTATCCCCTGAGCCATCTAACTGGTCCCCGAAAGAATCCCAGAAGCCATGTAATTTAATAACATAATTTTTATAGACAAGTAAAGTGAGTCCCAGAAAAGTCTAATACTTTGATCAAGGTTACTCAAGCAACCGATTTTCTGTCAGGTGAGAGATAAGAACTATGTAGAGATTAATAGTGAAAGTATTATTATCCTTATAGAGATGAGGGAGTGGGGTCACAGAATTTAAGTGACTTAGTTATAGTCAAGTAGGTAGCAAGTAGCTATAATAAGATTTCATCCCAGGCACAAAACTGTATCACTACACCATGTTGATTATCAAATTCTCCAGAGAAAAATTGAGTGAAGGCACTAGCCAAATAATATTAGTATGACTGATAAGCATGTAGAATCAAATCTAATCTTTTTGTCCTGACTCAACAGTTTATGTGAGATCACTATAACATCAAACTACTTAGATGTATGGATTCACCTATATAGATTAGTATTCTGAATTGAAAGATTCTGCTCTCTCCTGATTTAGAAGTGTAATTAAAAAGATAATTATAGAAAGACAGATTCTAGATATTAAAATAACCATCTTAAAGTCATTTCATCCAAATAGTGATTGTATAGAAATCCCTTTGAATAACAACTCAACTATTTCAGAGATGACTATAAGATGCCATAAGCCACAAAGATCAAAAAGTCATCTCTTGGACCCAGATTATACACTCTAGTTTTAATTTCTATTAGTGAATATTATTAAAATGATAGTTACTATAATAATACCCATATAATTTTCAAAATGTTTTGAAGAATAGTATTTAATTTAATTTTCCCAATATACATTTGAAGTAAGTAGAATAGGCTAGGTGCTCTACTGGAAAAGTTTACTTTGTACCTCATAGAGTTTACAATTTAGTGCAGGAGTATTTCTCTCACTCAGAGAGTGAATTTTGAATATTAATTTATAATAATACTCAAAAAGTGCAGTAGAGTGGATAAAATTAAAGGGCCATAATGGACCCAAATTTCACAAAAAGACAACATAATTAAATAGACAAAATGACTGAAAATCAGAGGGCCTTGTTCAAAATAGAAGTTTGACTGATTCCCTACAATTTTTTGAGCAAGTCATTTAACTTTTCTTGATCTCACTTTCTCTTTCTATAAAATGAGACAGACTAAATAGTTCATGGGGTCCATTTCAGCTCTAGAACTATATTAAGCAAAGGCATGAAATGTATTCTAATAGCAGTAAACAAAGAAAAAAGTCTTGAGTTAGGACCAATGAAGAATACACATAGAATTATTGATGTGCAGCTAGAAAGGACCTATGAGATAATTTAGTTTAATCCCTTTGTTTTACAGATGAAGTAATTAAAAAGTCAAATTGGTATTAACTCTGAAAGGTGCAATTTGAACACAGGATACCTCACTCCAAAGACATTTCCTCTTTAGATACAATACATACCCATAAAGATAAAGCATATTGATAAAAAGCTCTAAATTTGAAGGAAAATAATACATATATTCTCATCACGCCTCTGACACTAGCTATATGATCACTGAAAAGTTATTTGTCTCTTTTCAAGCTTTATCTCCCTCACCTGGATAATGGAGATAATGATGATGATATCCAGCTTTATCACAGGTCAGGAATTTGTAATCTATTTTGCATATGGAAACTATGTTGAAACCTATGGCCATCTATTCAGAATATTATTTGTAAATGATTAAAATATTTAGGATTACAGAGTAAATCAAACATTTTGAAGAGGCCTTCATCTGACCAGTTTGATTCCCTTACCATATCTGAGACCACTGGAAGCTGCCACTGCTGCCGCCACTAATGCCATTGCTGATTCAGTGGCTCCCAATGCTTACTCCTGGTTTGCTGGTTTTCTAAAGCCCTTTATTCTGAGACAAACATTTCCTTCCTACCTTTGAAGTCAGCTTTGGTATCTCTTGGCTGAGAGGTCTTGAAACTTCTAGTGCTATTGCTGATTCAGAGGTTCCACTCCTGGTTTGCTGGGGCCAGGGCTGTACTAGCATAGCCTGTGCTGGGATTGCACTGGACTCCCACCCTGGTGCAACAGTTCTTTCCTGACCTTCTAAGTTGTCTTCTGCTGGAAAATTGTTCCAGTCAGATTTTTTTTTTGAGAGTTCTGATGCTCTAAAATCTGTTCAGAGACATCAATTAAAGAAATTTGGAGGAGATCTTGGTTGAATTGTTGCCTTTATTCTGCCATCTTGGCTCTGCTCCAAACTAATTATTTTGAAATAGAGTTATTAAAGCATTAAAAAAATGTACACAGACTAAAAGTTAAGAATCCCTGTCATAATATCGACCTTATAGATCAAATAAGGTGTATACTATTAAGATCAAATGAGATCCTATTTTCAAAGATCTTAGTAAATATTAAGGTGGATAGCATTTTGAAGATTGAGGAGATAGAATGATGTGGTGAAAAGAAGTCCATGTTCAGATCTGCTTTCAAGTTCTGCCAAACAAATAACATTTAGTTTTTTTAAATATCTGGCACTGATAATGTGCTTTAAAATTTGTAAAGTCCTTTACAAATATTGTCTCCTTTGATACTCATAAGAACCCTGGGAGTTAGGTGCCTTTAGTATCCCTATTGGAATGGAGAACCTGAAAGAGACAAAGTTTAAGTAACTTGCCAAACTTATACAACCAATAAGTTGTCTGAGGGTGGATTACAATTCAGATCTTCCTGACTTTAGCTAAATTGTGCTATCCACTGAACTACTTGATTGTCCCCAGGCAGTACTATTACGATTGGTAACTCAAGGGTTCTCTGCTTATAGTGTGCCCAGATTTTAGCCAAACATATAGCAAGGATTCCAATGCTATACTAGAGGACAACTGGACAACATGCAAAACTGTTTGGTATATAACATTACATTTAACTAGATATAGAATGGAATGAATGATTTGGCTAGGTTTCCTGGTTAAAAAGCTGAAAATCTTAAAATTATCCTATGAAAGGCAATATGGTATAGTAAACAGAGCATTGGATAAAGTCAGAAAGACCTCAGTTCACAACTCACCTCAGACACTTATCCAATGTGATATTGGTTGTCATTTAACCTCTATCTGCCTCAGTTTCTTCATCTGCAAAATGGGGATAAGAATAGAAACTACTTTCCTGGGATATTGTGAGGATAAAATTGGATAATAATAAAGCATTGGGGTTGAGGTCAAGAAGACCTAGTTGCACATTTTGCTTCAATTATTTACTATTGTATTGTATAAACCTGTCAATTATAAATTAAGTGCATTGAACTCAGTGACCTCTAACATCTCTTCCAACTTAAATCTAGGATATCATGATCCCTACTACCCATAACTATTAATAGATTTATATCAGATTTAAGGATCTCTCAAAGAACTCCTCAAGGAATCAGCTTTGATCCTGCATTGTATGTATGTATAAAAGGATATGTACACATCTACATAACCCATGTGAGTATGTATATGTATACAGACACATATGTAAATATGTAAATATCCACACACATCTGAATCTTTGGATTAAGACAAATTATTGTTACAATTACAATATGGGAGAAGACGTTGGTAAATGACAGATTGCATGATAAAGACATCATAAATCAGTAGTGTGACTGGGAAAATATAAAAGTTAATAGGATCTTCAACTTTATTAGACTGGGTTAAGAGAACCACCAATATCTAGAATGACTCAAATCCCAGTGTATTTTAGCTTGGAGTATGGCATTTTAGAAATAGTGAAAACAAATTGGAGCACAACAATTTTAATTTATGAAAAATTGATTAGCAACAATATCTAGTTAGTCAGCAAGAATTTATCAAGGATTTTGATATACCAGCCATTGTGTCAAGTGATAAGGATTCAAATACAATCAAATAAAAACAGCTTCTTCCCTCACAGAGCTTATATTTTAATGAGGAAGGATACATAAAAAAGAACTGAAAAGTTACGAACAAGGGAAGGTTAAAGTATCCAAGTGGAGTCCTGTAGTGAAATCCAGAGAATTAAAAACAGTACTAGTAGAAGAATGAAGAATGGTTGTCCTGGAATCATTTCTCAAAATGGAGACTTCAGAATGAAGTCAAATATTGGGAGAAGGGGCCTTCACACACAGTAAAATGATCCAGCATGAGAAAGCCTCATATAAATGTAATTTGATAAGAAAATGAAGTATATTTAGTCTGAAGAAGCAAAGACATAGAAAGGACATGCTACTTGTCTCTGATATATGGCAGGAAGATTGTGCTTTTTTTGAGTGCTCCAGAGGCAGTACTAGGAATTTTGAATAACAGGAAGCTGCAGAGAAGTAAGTAGGCCCATCTGTCTGATGAAAGTCTTGTTTGTTTTCCTCTGGCAAATCTGTTTAAGAATAAAATAGATGATTTTGAGGAATACTGGCTTCTCTCTCATTGAAGGTCATCAAATGTAATATGGATGCTCAGTTGTCCTCAATATTTTAGAAAAACTTCCTATTTAGGTAATTGTTGGCCTTTATGGCCTTAGAGCCTCTTCCATGTTCTTTTATGAGGCTCATCCCTTACGACCTTATCCTAATCCCATGTTTTTCCCTGATGAACACATAATAGGTTCATTCTCCAGCTTCCCTTCTCCTATGCTCCCTTTCCATCTCAAATGGCACCAGATTTAATGTGATTATTTCATGATCTTTTTATGACATACCTGTGCTTTTTCAACACTGCAAAGAATCTCTTTAAATTCTCCTTTAATTTCTGGTAATCATACAGGGTAACTCTTTGTCTTGAACAGGAATCATGTTGCACAATATGAACCAGCAACGTCAGCTCTTGTGACTAAAGAAAAACAGGGAACAGCAAAATATTCAGTAAACAAGAATTTTACCTTTTGTTTTAACCTACGTCAAATCAATATTGACTCTGGTGGCTTGGACCAGCAATGTCAGCTCTTGTGACTAAAGAAAAACAGGGAACAGCAAAATATTCAGTAAACAAGAATTTTGCCTTTTGTTTTAACTTACATCAAATCAATATTGACTCTGGTGGCTTGGATCCTAGCTAAAACTTTCTTTTAATAAATTCCAGACTTCCCCTATGATCATACGAGCTTATCTATCCCTTGCGTCTCACCGGGGAATCTACTCACACTGAGATGTCTTCATTCAAGCTCATTCTGGTATACCTTCCCAATGCACCTGAATATGTCAACCAGTCTTTGTGTATTGTCCATATGACAAGAACAATTACAACACTATTTTAGATTATTTTTTTAAATAAATATTTTTTTTTCTTCCATATCTACTTCTCTCCATTGAAAACCAAAACCAAAACCAAAACAAACAAAAAAACATAAAAACATCTCTTGTAATGAACAGTTGAATTCCTCTATTGGTCATGTCCAAAATTTATGTCTTACACTTCGTATTCTTCATATTACTCTATCAATGTCTTTTAGGATGTGGATGATGTTGTCTACCATTGGTACTCTTCCAATTATAATAGATCTTTGTATTGATATAATTCTTAAGATATTCAAATCATTTATTTGGATAATAGTGTTATTATAAATTGTCCTCCTTGTTCTTCTTACTTCATTATTTCACATGTGCCTCAAAATGTTACTACTTAAGATACCTAATCCTGACCCCTCAACATCATTCTAACACATTAAAAAAGTTGGCAGTTTGCCTCATGCAGTCAAAAGCAGAGATGCTAGTGCTGTGTCAATGAAACAATACCCTTAGCCCAGCTGGTGCAACTTCAACTTGAGGTCACTAGCCTTTAAGGACAGGTCATAGTGCTGATAAAGGGCACAAGTAGCTTTAGTAACAATTGCATCATATTTTCCAGGCAATGGGCAGCTTAGTACTCCCTCCAAATCAATTTCTAACCAAATAAACGAAAATTTTCTGGGCCTCTGCACCCTATCAAACTGATAAGTTCTACAGTCACAAATTCCACATCAATCAGATGAAAATGAAATTTCCCTTTTTTTGTCTATCCAAATTAGCCACAATCAGCAAACTATTCACTATTAAGAAATTTATATAATTAAACCAGATATTTATTAAGCACCTACTATATGTCAATCACTACAAGTGTTAAGGACATAAGTACAAAGAAAAAATTCTCACTCATAAGAATAACTCATTCATATAATTCATAACTTATAACATTCTATAAGATGATGCTATATAAGTATATGTATATGTGTGTATGCATTATTAATTACATAATTAAATACAAAGTGATATGGGAGGGAGGCTATTAGCACAACTACAAAATACTCCATGCAGATGATACTTGAACTTTGCCATGAGGTAGGGGATGTTTATATATTATTATTATCATTATTATTTAACATTATTATAAATAATGAGATTTACATAGTGATTTCTTTGGATCAAGCACTGTGTCAATAGATTGCTGGATGAATAAGGCTAAAAATCAAATGTTCAGACATAAGAAACCTTCAGAAATCTTTATATTCTGATGATTCAGAAATGTACCTCCCATCCTTGAAAACACTTGAAATATGGAGCACCCTGCTACAATAAAAAAGCATTTGAAAGGACTATCATCTTCTAAGATTTGGATATTGCTTGTTTATTTCTTTACTAAAACTTTTTATTTTCAAAACATATGCATGGATAATTTTTCAACATTAACCCTTGGAAAACTTTGTTTCCAACTTCCCCTCTCATCCCCCACCTCCTCTCCAAGTTGACAAATAGTCCAATATATGCTAAATGGTAGAAATATATGTTAAATTCAACACATGTATACATATGTATACAATTATGCTGCACAAGAAAAATCAGATCAGATAGTAAAAAATGAGAAAGAAAATAAAATGTAAACAAACAACAACAACAAAAAAGTGAAAATGCTATGTTGTGAGCCACATTCAGTTCCTACAATCTTCTCTCTGGTATAGATGAATCTTCATTATAAGATCATTGGAACTGCTCTGAATCATCACATTGTTGAAGAGAGTGATGTCCATCAAAATTGATTATTGATTAATCTTGTTGCCATGTATAATTTGTTTCTTAGTGCAGGAGAAGTTGTGTGTATGTATTTTTTTACTACTATATCCCATCATTGATTCCTATTTCTTGTCCATTAAAATTTATAGATTTTTTTCCCAAAAAAAGAAACTCTTTAGCCATATGTCTTCCATTTTCTTCTTCTGACCAACACCTCCCTCAAACTTCCCTCTCTTTTTCCAATCCCTCCCCCTTTCTTATCCCTTTCCCCTTCTACTTCTGTTCTTCCTACTGTTAGCCTGCCCCTTTCCTCTCCTACTTGCTTATAGAGTGAGACAAATTTCTCTGTGAAGCTAAATATGTCTGATACTATTTTTTGAGCAAAATCCAACAGAGTAAGCTTCACACCATGCTCATCCCCCTCTCACTTCTCAAATGTCATATGTCTTTTTGCCTCTTTATAAGATATATTTCACCCCATTTTATCTCTATCTCCCTCTTCTTTCAGCACAATCTCCTTTCAAACTCTATTTTCTTTTTTATGTTATCACAGTAAAATCAAATTATGCCTACACCTTCTAAGTATACTCATAAAAGAGATATAGTTCTCAAGATTTCAGCATGTCATCTTCCCACATTGGGAGGGAAACTTTTTAAATTTTAAATGAAGCAATTATTTTTGTTGCCTTTTTACCTTTTACACTTTTCTTTAGTTTCCCTTTTGAAGATGAAATTTTCTGTTCAGCTCTGATATTTTCATTAGAATTAAATGAAATTCACCTATTTTGTTGAATGTCCATCCTATTCCCTTAAAAATAATGTTTAATTTTCTTGGGTAATTTATTCTTGGCTGCAATCCAAGTTCCTTTTTCACTTAGAATATCGTATTCCAGGACTTTGATCTTTTAAATTAAGTTCCTAGGTTCTGGGAAATTCTCTTCATTGCCCCCAAAATTTGAATTATTTCTGACTGCTTTCAATATAGTCTCGTTGATCTTATTGTTCTGAAATTTAGCTATGACATTCCTTGGAGTTTTCATTTAGGGATCTCTTTCAGGAAGCAATCATTGAATTCTTTCAATGGTTGTTTTACCTTCAGGTTCTAGGACATCAGGACAGTTTTCCTTGATGATTTCTTGAAAGATGTTTTCTTTGTTTTTTTTTTTTTTTTTTTTGTGCGTTTTTTTTTTTTTTTTTTGGTTTGTTTTTTTATAATCATGGTTTTCATGTAGTCCAATAATTCTTAGATCATCTCTCCTGGATCTATTTTCAAGGTCAGTTGTTTTTTTCCAACAAGGTATTCTATATTTTCTCTTTTTTTGTTGTTTGAGTGATTTTTTGATATCTCATTAAATCATTCACTTCCAGTTTTTTCAATTCTAATTTTTAGTGAATTATTTTCTTCAGTTAGCTTTTTTAAATCTCCTTTTGCATTTGGCCAATTGAACTTTTAAATTGTTTCTGTGTTTTTTTTCCAACTCCTGCAAAATTCTCCTTTCCTTTCCCTTTTTTTATTCTAATTCTTTTAAGATCCATTTTAAGTTCTTCCAAGAGATGCTTGTGAGATGGAGACCAACTCATATCACCTTTTGGGACTTCTTGAGATTTTTTATCATTGGTGTCCTCAGGGTTTAAGGTCTGTTCTTCTTTGTCTCCATAAAAGCTACCTATGGTCAGAACTCTTTTTCCTTTTTTGCTCATTTTTAAAGGTAGAGGTCTGCTCTTAGTGCAAAGGAGAGATTGGCTCAAGCATCTTTTACAGGCAACTGCAGTTTCACACTGACCTGGGGCTGGTGATGCTGACTTCCTTCCCTTGCTGGGTGGGTGTGGCTAAGTCTCACATTATTCTGTGGTTCAGTGGCTCACAATTTCCTTTTTGTAGTTTGCCTTTGGTGTCTCCCAGCTAATCTGTTGATCCACTGGCTTTTGAACTAGGACAGAGTAGCCAATGCTACTGTATTTTTGCTAAGAGCCTCCTGCTAGATGCACCCTGCTTGTAGACACCATACTGTCCTCGGTCCCTACATTTCACCTGTGCTCAGTAACCTCATCCATATCCCATTTAAACCTTTTCTGAAGTTCTTCCAAAATATCTTCTGCTGGAAATTTGTTACACTCCTAATATTTATTTGTTCTGTTATTCCAAAACCAAAAAAGGTTTGATCCAGAAGCTTGATCTGGTGTTGATCTTAGGGAGTCCAGGAAGAACTCAAACAAAGACCTGTCTACTATCTGCCATATTGGCTCCACCCTCTCTATTGCTCTTTGGAACACACCAATTTATTTTCTTCTGTGTTTTTGATGGTCACAGATTGATGTTGCATCACTTTAGTTTCTTTTTGTTTTCAAATTCTTTTGATAATTAGCATAATTTACTTTTGAATCAAACTGTAAAATTTAACCATCTTGAAGTTTGCAGCCTTTTCCTTCCTTGTAGGTGATCCATAAATTCTTTCTTAGTTTTCAGTAGTTTTGGTCTGTATTCCTTTCATTATTTTTATATCATGGTGTTCAGATTTTTTTTTTACTTTTGCGTTCCTTTAAGTTATATTTATATCTCTCATCTTCGAAATCAATATATTTTGTTTAGATAGATTATGTGTTTTCTTTTAACAATTTTTTTTACTTTTATTTTTTGTCTTTTGTTATGTGAATTTATATTTCCAATATATTTTTCATTCTTTTCTTTCTTTTGAGAAGCTTATCAAAGTTTTTTTCCCCTTCTATTTTGACAATTATTTTTTGCTGTTCAGGGTCTAAATTATAATCTCAGGATTCTCATTTCTTTTTTCAACCATTTTGGATCAGAATATTGTCATTCTGAGATCTCAAATTTTGCAGAGGCCTCTATTTCATAAATTGTTGGTTTGGATTCTTTTGTTTTATAAAACTTATTCAAAGTGTCTGAAGTGATTTATTAGATCTGGACACTATATTTTCTTCTGATATTAATGTTTACTGTGTTAATGTACCTCCTTATGTTCAAAGTCTTTATGTGTTCTTTTTAAGATCTTTGATTATTTTAGTCTTTTTTCTTTTTTTCCCATTGAAAAAATTTTGAGTTCCTCCATTCTGATGTTAGTTTTCCCAGTGGCTGAATCTCAAGTTTTCCAGCTTTCTCCTAGACTGTGCAGTCTAGATCTCTGCCTCATGTGACTTCTGGAGGGGACAGAACTGGACACAGATAAATGTAAAGTTATTTTCTTGAGTAACCCTAACAGAAACAATGAAAGTGTAAGGGATTGAATTTTAATTCTAAGCCAGACAAAGGTTTTGCCCCTTTACCTCTGTTTTTCTACACTCCTAATAGAAATATTTTATAATGCAAAATGCTGCCTTGGTATTGGCTACCAAGACCACAAACAAACATCTATATATCTTCAATTTCTGCCACTGCAGAGTACTAACTTCACCAAATGTGAAGTTAACTTCTTTTATAAACCTGTAGATTAAGTGCTTGGGTTTGCTAGTACAATTGTTCTATAGAAGTACTCGTTGCATAATGAGCTTTGAAGGAAAGGATATTATGTGACCACATGGTAGTCCTTTGTTCATAGGTATTATTGTTTGTTTGTTTGTAACCCTTTTTGGACTCAAAGATTCCTTAATTCAGAGCTAGCTGAAGTTGCTTTTTAAAATTTTGAAATACATAATTTCTACTTCAGAAAACTGAAAGGTTATAACAATCAGGGAAAGTGTCTAGTCTTGTTACATCATTCAATGCTTTCAAATCTTCCCACACTTACATGCAAGTCCAAATTAATTCATTGAGTATTAAATCTAATGATCATTCTCAGCCAAACAGTGTCTTCTGATTGGCTACTTTACCACAGCCTAACCGATTTCTCTTCATATATGCATTCCTAAGATAAATAAATGGAAAGGAGTGCAAACAAGAAAGCTAAAATTCTCTCCACCTCAAGAAAATTCAGTACAATAATAGCTGGCATTCAGTAATCACCACAAAATAATTAGAACATAACTTTTTTCTTGCATCAATATAAAGCAGTTAAATACTACAGTTTCAATTATGATCCCAATCTTTACTTTTAATTCTGACTCACCTGTATCTTGAAACCCAGGATGAATAATTGAGAGATGATCCCTGAACTTCTTCCATCAGCATCTCTTCCCACCTATAACACCCTGGGAACTTTTTATACAGGTAAACCTGAAATTTACCTCAGTGTATACCCTGACCTCATAATCTGTTCTATATAAGTTTCAGCCTATATATATTTAACAGTATGAATGAAATTTCTGACAATAAAATTTATCACAACTACATTTAGTTTATGAAAAGAAATCACAGAACACATATATTAAAGAAATGTTTAAAATATTTCCCCCATTATTTGTAAAATTTTAAGCATTCATCCTTTTTAAATTATGAGTTCTTATACCTTTTTCTCCTTTTCTCTCCTAAATGCTCCTTGAAAATGCAGATAATATAGATGCAGTCATGCAAAGCATATTTTCACATTAGACATGTTGTGAAAGAAAAAAAAAACAGACTCCCCCCTCTAAAAAAACACAAGAAATATAAAGATAGTAAAAAGACAATATGTTCCAATCTGCATCTAGATTTCAACAGTTTTTTTATTTGGAAGCTACAAAGAAATCATGAAAAAACAAAAATCCAGTGAAGAGAAGAATATCTTCTCACCATTGCAAAATTAGCCAAATGACAAAAGATATACAGGGATTCATTGAAGAAAAGGGTTCTTTGAAAAGCAGAATTAGCTAAATGGAAAAGATACAAAACCTCACTAAAAATATGACTTTTACTTTTTTCTTCCAGCTATAAAATTAAAATTTTAGATATCAAAATTAGTTAAAGCATAGTATTTCCAAGGAAACTTAAACTGATGTTTCCAAAATCACATAAGATATTCAAAATACAGAGTAGTGTTATACCTACATTTCTTTTTGTACCCACATAATAGTTAATAGTTGAAGACAGTTCATATTAATGCTTTAAGACTTGAAAAGTATTTTACATTTATTTTGTCAAATAATTTTCATAGCATCTTTGGGATATAGGTTCAATAATTTGTCCCATTTTATACTTGAGGAAACTGAATAAAAAAGAGGTTAAGTGATTTGCACAGAGTAACACAGCTCATAAGTGTTTGATGGAAAATTTGAACTCAGGCTTTCCTGACATAAATTTAAGGCAGCATGAACCTCAAATAATATCATTAGGTTTTCATTTGAAGAGACTAGGAATTTTTATTAGTTTTTCTTGCTCATTAGATAGTTATACTGGATTTGAGTTATTTTTTTTTCTTTTTTGAATTAATATTTTTCTTTTTCCAATTACTTATATTTTTTTAAAAAATATTAATTCCACATTTTCCCTCTTGTTCCCCACCTTGATCCCCTTTAAGTAGACATTGTGAAATTTTGCAAAACATTTTCACAAAATTCATTTTATGAAAGAAAACATAGATCCCCATCTCTGCAAAACAAAGCAAAGTAAAACAAAAACTTTCAAGAAAAACAAAGGAAAAAAATAAGATTATACTTAAATCTGAATTCAGACAATCAGTTCTTTCTCTGGATATTGGCAGCGTTTTTCATTATAAGTCAGTCTTTAGTCGTGGATCACTGCATTGCTGAGAATAGCAAAGAACTTCCTCATTATTATGGCAGTTTGAAGAAGTATACAGAGACAGAGGTGTGAGTCAAATATGAAGAGATAACATCTAATAAAATAATATTAAGGAGTGAGAAAGGAATGTGCTGGAAGAATAAGAAAGGGAGTAGTGGAGTGGTATAAATTATCTGCTATACAAGGAGTAAGAAAAAGCTTTTACAGAGGAGAGGAACAGGGCAAGGGTAAGGAGAAAGAGTGAACCTTATTTTCTTTAGAATTGGCTGAATGAAGAAATAATATACACATTCAATATGGGATGATTTCTCATAAAGTCATTGGTTTCCATTTGCTCAATTCTAATTTTCAAGAAATTTTCCTCAGTGAACTTTTGATTGTTCTTTCCCATTTGGTAATTTTTTGTTTTAAAGGCATTCTTCTCATTAATTTTTTTAAATTTCCTTTTGCACCACTCTCAATTCTATTCCCAAAATTCCCTCTATCTTTCTTACTTGATTTTCAAAATCCCCTTTAACCTCTTTGACTTTGTTATCTCCTTCTAATGTATATTTTGATGTTCCGTATCACTATACTAACTTTTTATTGTCGGAATTTTTCTGTTCTCTGATCATTTCCCCATCATATTACTTGGCTTTTTTTTTTGTTGTTGTTGTTAAAGTATGGCTCTTCAGAAAGCAGAGTCAAGATGGCAGACAGCAGACAGGACATTGCATGAGCTCTCCCCAGCTGCCCTCAGAATAAAAAATAGATCAAGCTTCTGAATAGATTTGAAAGTGAAAGAACCCACAAATATTCAGCGTGTAATAATTTTCCACCTTAAGATACCTTGGAAAGGCTTCAGGAAAGGTCTTTATCATTGGATAAGGGGAACATGGCACAGTCCAGATTCAATATGGTCCAATGCAGGGAGGCCCAAGGCAGGGAGGTCTGACATAGGAAATCTAGAGGAAGGCTCTTAGTGAAAAAATAGCATTGTTGGTTCCTCTGTTCTGGTTCAGAAGGCCACTGGACCATCTGTGAGACCTCCAATGCAAC
The DNA here is from genome assembly GCA_023553655.1 of Myrmecobius fasciatus. Classification (NCBI taxonomy): domain Eukaryota; kingdom Metazoa; phylum Chordata; class Mammalia; order Dasyuromorphia; family Myrmecobiidae; genus Myrmecobius; species Myrmecobius fasciatus. Next base: position 22,153 of record JAJPUD010011026.1, on the reverse strand, counting down.
TACAAAAAGCAAATTGTGAGTCTCCAAACTCCAGGCGGGGCTTGTCAGACCCACTCAGCCAAATAGAAAAGCTTTCATCACCACCATTCCTATCCCCAGCCCCAGCCCACCACAAGCAGTGAGAGACCCCTGTCTCCCCCCCAAAATCTTGGGACAATGTTTACTTTTTTCTTCCAGCTATAAAATTAAAATTTTATGTATCAAAATTAGTTAAAGCATTCAACTTTTAAAAATGAGCAAAAATGCAAAAAGAGCCTAGACCAAAATTTACTATGAAGACAGAGAAGACCAGAACACAAACCCAGAAGAGGATAGAAAATGAAAAATGACTTAACGTAAAACCTTAAAGGGGAATATGAATTGGTTTTCAGATCAAAAGCCTTTATTGAAAGAGTTCAAAAAGGACACAATGCTTCAAGTATCCAGAAGGAAACAATTTGAATGTCCATGAGCCCCAATCTGGATAAACCATGACCCAGCAGTTTTTAGTTTATAGGATTGACTGTCCTGGAATATAATATTCCAGAAGGCAAAAGAGCTTGGACTATAACCAAGAATCAACTACTCAGCAAAACTAAGTATTATTTTTCTGGGGAAAAGACAGACATTCAATGAAATAGGGAATTTTCAATGATGAAAAGACCAAAGTGGAACAGAAAATTTGATCTTCAAATACAAGAGTCAAGAGAAACATAAAAAGGGAAAAAGGGAAGAAAAAAGTTATGTTTTTTAAAGATTAAAATGGTCACATACTTATATGGGAAGATGATATGTGTAACTCTTGAGAACTGTATGTTTGGGCATTTAGAAGGGCACACTTAGAGGTTGGCATAAATTGACTTTAGCATGATGATGTAAAAAAGAAATTGGGTATGGAAAAGGGAACATACTGGGAGAAGAGGAAAAGGGAAGTAAAATGTGGTAAAAGTAAGGCTGCATTTCCAGGATGGTGGATGTATTGTCCCATGCTGTTTTCAGAGATCATTTTAAAGACCTGACCAGAAGCACTATTTTCTACCCTGGAACTGTGAGGATTGTCCATTTTGGCTTTAAACTTAGGTGTAAAAACAGCAGTCCTTTCTCAGTGCTACTAATGTGACTTCCTGTGAGATAAGGCCTGCAGAAGCTGTCTGCCCATGCTCCCTCTTTGTTTTCTGGTTTTCCAAGGCTCTATCACTCTACTGAAAGCCTCTTTCCTGCAGATTTTCCAAGTCGTCTTTGTCGTCTCTGGCCTTAGAGGTCTAGAAACTGCCAGTACTACCACTAATTCAGAGGCCCTATGCTCATTCCTCCTTTGTGGGAGCTGGTTCAGAGACTGTGCTGGTACAGCCTGTGCTGGTACTACAAGCTGTTCTCCCACTCTGGTGCCATGGACCTTTCCTATTGACTTTCTAAGTTGTATTTGGCTAGAAAATGCTTCACTCCATCTTTTTTCATGTTCTGTTGCTCTCAAATTTCTTTAGAGTCATTATTTAAGAGAATTTGCAGGAGTTTGAGGAGAATTCACTGAGTCCCTGAGTTTACTCCCCCATCTTGGTTCCTACCCCCTCCTTTTGTTTTAGAACACATATAATTCTGGTATTTATACCAAAATCATATAAACAAACAGAAGAAAATAGCTTTTGTGTTCCAACTAATTATCATCAACCATAAGCTTCTAAAGATAGATCTAATTGAATGTAGTTTATTTTATTAAAAAAATTCATGTGACATTATATATTTTGGCACTTGAAATATGACATGTACTTTGAGACTAAGTAGACTGAGACCAGCTATCCTCCACCCCCATGATTTTCATCCTGTTGAATTAAATAAATATAATCTTCTGGAAGTTGTTATTTATTTTTGTATTTCCTATCATTTCACAATTTTGGGGTATATTATAGATATTTTGATGTAGTATTTTTGTGTATGAATGACTTACAAAATGTACAAACAGCACAAATGACTCAGAAAGTACCAGCAGGAGATGATTTTCTATAAAGGATTGTGAGTATTCATTTCTAGGGCCATTTAGGTGTGATTCATGTTTAATATAAAGGTTTCCTGATGCTTTTCAGTCTGTTGTTATTAGGTCTTTTAAATGCTATATCACAGACAAAGGCATGTGTTTCAAAAGTAATCTCATATGGGTTCCTATGAAAAGCAAAGAAAGTAAAAGAATGAAGGCTGCTTACAAATAAGTTTTCTCTCTTTCTCTGTCTCTGTCTCTCTCCCCTTTCCTCTCTCCATCCCTCCCACTTTTCCTTGTTCCCCCTTTCTCTTTTCCTCTCTCTCTGTCTCTCTCTGACCTTCTTCCTATCTCTCTCTTTTTGTCATATTCCTTGAAAAGATTGACCCAGATATGCTGCTCACTTCTTTTGGTACCCCTTTCAATGAGAAGATTCTACTGTCTGAAGCAATATCATCTTTAGAAAATCCATATATCCTGTGATTGGAAGCAGGGATTTCAAGATTTACATAATAGCAAAAAAACTACACATAAATCTACATTGTTGTCAATCAAAGACAAAAGTTAAACAGATTAAAATATTGACTTCTCCAATACTAAGTTATAAGGTAGTATATCACCAGCAAAATCCAATATTACTAGTCATTGTCACTTACTATAGTTGTGCAGAACAAGTAAACATGTTAAATAAATGGGAAAGACAACAGATTTTATTAACTTTTCTTCCTAACTATCTCTTCAGGCTGAGAACAAGCTAGAGAACTCTTGATGTTTATTTTAAAAATGTTATCATCATTTAATATTGCCAAGATGTTGTATGAAAATGCATTTGGGGGCAGGTAGGTGGTACAGTGGATAGCCCCAGCCCTGAAGTCAGGAAGACCTGAGTTCAACTCTGGTCTAAGACACTTAACACTTCTTAGCTGCATGACCCTGGGCAAGTAACTTAACCCTAATTGCCTCAGCAAAAAAGCAAAAAAAAAAAAAAAAAAAAACGAATATATATCCACCTTTTGCAAATGCATCCTTTACTTTCACTCCTAAAGTCAAACTGGCAAAATGCTCTGCCTAAGCCCATGCCTTTTATGGTTGCCAATCTGTGGCAGAGGTCACTGTTAAATGTCTGATAAAGTACATTGCAGTGAATACATGCTCACAACATGGTTAGTTCACCATCTGGGAGCACTTCACAATCATTCTTCTACTCACTCAGGTATGAGATTTCAGAGTTGTACTTGCTTATTAATTAACCCATTAATCAATAAGTATTTATCATATTTCTAATGTGTGGTAGACATTGTGCTAGGAATGGCTATTACCAAGAACAAGGAACTAGCATTATATACAGGGAAATATTATGTCCATATAAAGTAAATACAGAGTATGAGGGGATAGAAGAGGTGAAAGGATTCTGATAAAGGCTTCATTTCTAAAATATATAGAGAATTGACTCAAATTTTTACGAATTCAAACTATTCTTTAATTGATCAATGGTCAAAGGATACGAACAGATAATATTCAAATGAAAAAATTGAAACCATTTCTAGTCATATGAAAAGGTGCTCTAAATTACTATTGATCAAAGAAATGCAAATTAAGACAACTATGAGATGCCATTACACTCCTCTCAGATTGGGTAAGATTACAGGGAAAGTTAATTAAAAATGTTGGAGGAGATGTGGGAAAACAGACAATAATATATTGTTAGTGGAATTGTGAATAGAACCAGCCATTCTGGAGAGCAATTTGGAACTATGCTGAAAAGGTTATCAAAATGTGGATATCCTTTGATCCAGAAATATTTCTACTGGACTTATATCCCAAAGAGATCTTAAAAGAGAGAAAGGAACCCACAGGTTTATGGCAGCTTTTTTTGTAGTGCCAGGAACTGGAAACTGAAAGGATGCCCATCAGTTAGAGAATGGCTGAATAAGTTATGGTATATGAATATTATGTAATATTATTGTTCTATAAGAAATAATTAGCAGATTATTTTTAGAGAGGGTTGGAGAGAGTTACATGAACTGATGTGAAGTGAAATTAGCAGAACCAGGATTTCATTGTACACTGCAACCATAAGATTATATGATAATTAATACTAATGGATGTGGCTCTTCTCAACAATGAGGCCAGTTTTAATGATCTTGTAATAATGAGAGTCATCTACATCCAGAGAGGACTGTGAGAAGTGAGTATGGATCACAATATAACATTTTCAATTCTTTTGTTGTTTACTTAAATTTTATTTTTTCTGATTTTTTTGTTTTTGATCTTATTCTTCTTATAAAGCAAGATACTTGTATAAATATGTATGCCTATAATGGATTTACATATATTTTACCATATTTCACATGTATTGTATTGCCATCGAAGAGAAAGTGCTGGGGGAAGCGGGGGAATTGGAACAAGGTTTTGCAAGGTACAATGGTGAAAAGATGTTCTTGCATATGTTTTGAAAAAAAAAGAAGAGGTGAAATCATCTCTGAGCTTTGAAGGATTCTGAAAATTTTGAAAAGGAGTAAAGAGAGTCCAATCCAGGCATGAGTGATGACCTTTGCAAAGTCAGTTGAGGAACATGAAATGTAATGTATGGAGTCCAGAAAGTAGCATATTTTGACTAAACCGTAGGGTTTGTGAAGTGAATTAATATGATAATCAGATTTGCAGTAAGATTATGAAGGGATTTAAGTATCAAATAATGATCAAATTAAAAAAAAACTATATTATATTGCCTGCATTGCAGTAAATATTAGGACAGTCAGACAACAAATATGTATTAAGTGCTTACTATGTGTTTTACAGTGTAAGTGTTGGATATACAATACTATCTTTGAGGGTAGGGATTATCTTTCCTTTTTCTAAAATTAATTAATTAATTTTAATACACACTGCTTTATGAATCAGTTTCAGAGAGGAAAATCAGACCAAAAGGGAAAAACCATGGGAGAGGGAAAAACAGAAAAAGGAAGTGAACATAGCATGTAATGATTTACATTCAACTTCCACATTTGTTTTTTATTTTTTTATTTTATTTATTTATTTATTTATTTATTTATTTTTATTAAAGCTTTTTATTTGTATAACATATGTATGGGTAGTTCCGCAACACTGATCTTTACAAAGCTTTAAATTACAAATTTTAGCCCCAGTCCCCTCCCCTCCCCTAGATGGCAGGAAGTCCATTACATGTTAATAATGTTGAAATGCTTGAGAAGTTATGCAAGAAAAATCCTATCTACAAGAAAAAAAAGAATCAGAGAAAGGCAACACAAAGCAAGCAAATGTCAATAGAGATCATGAAAATGTTATGTTGTGGTCCATATTTCATTTTCCTCTCTCTGGGTGTATATGGTTATCTTCAGTGAACAATTGGAACTGGTTTGAGACAATTCTTTGTTGCAGAGAGCCATGTCCATCAGAAATGATCATCATGTAATACTGTTGTTGCTGTGTATGATGATCTCCTGGTTCTGCTCCTTTCACTCAGCATCAGTTCATGCAAGTCCCTCCAGGCCTCTCTGAAATCGTCCTGCTGGTCGTTTCTTACAGAGCAATAATATTCCACAACATTCATATACCATAATTTATTCAGCCACTCTCCAATTGATGGGCATCCCTTCAGTTTCCAGTTTCTAGCCACTACAAAAAGGGCTGCCACAAACATTCTTGCACAGGTGGGTCCCTTTCCCTCCTCTAAGATCTCTTTGGGATATAGGCCCAGTAGAAACACTGCTGGGTCAAAGGGTATGGACAGTTTGATAACTTTTTGAGCATAGCTCCAACTTGCTCTCCAGAATGGTTGGATCCGTTCACAGTTCCACCAACAATGTATTAGTGTACCAGTTTTCCCACATCACCTCCAACATTCATCGTTATCTTTTCCTGTCATTTTAGCCAATCTGACAGGGGTGTAGTGGTACCTCAGAGTTGTCTTAATTTGCATTTCTCTGATCAATAGTGATTTGGAGCAACTTTTAATATGACTAGAGATGGTTTTAATTTCATCATCTGAATATTGTCTGTTCATATCCCTTGACCACTTATCTATTGAAGAGTGGCTTGAATTCTTATATATATGAGACAATTCTCTATATATTTTAGAAATGAGGCCTTTATCAGAACCATTAAATGTAAAGATGATTTCCCAATTTGATGCTTCCCTCCTAATCTTGTCTCCATTTGTTTTATTTGTACAGAAACTTTTTAACTTAATATAATCAAAATTATCCATCTGGTGTTCAATTAGGAGTTCCAGGTCTTCTTTGGACATTTATTCCATCTCCACAGGTCTGAGAGATAAACTATATTACATTCCTCTAACTTGCTTACAAAGTTCCTCTTTATATCTAGATCATGAACCCATTTAGATCTTATCTTGGTATGTGGTGTTAGGTATGGGTCAAGCCCTAATTTCTTCCACACTAGTTTCCAATTTTCCCAGAAGTTTTTGCCGAATACTGAGTATTTATCCCAAAAGCTGGGGTCTTTGGGTTTATCGAATACTAGATTGTTAAGGCTATTGCCTAGATTGTCCTGATATCCTATCCTGTGCCACTGATCGACTGCTCTATTTCTTAGCCAGTACCAAACGGTTTTAATGACTGCTGCTTTATAATATAGTTTTAGATCTGGTACAGCGAGGCCACCTTCATATGCTTTTTTTTCATTAATCCCCTTGAAATCCTTGACCTTTTGTTCTTCCAAATGAACTTTGCTACTATTTTTTCTAGATCTGTAAAATAATTTTTTGGGAGTTTGATTGGTATGGCACTAAATAAGTAGATTAGTTTGGGTAGTATTCTCATTTTTATTATGTTCGTTCTGCCTACCCATGAGCACTTAATATTTTTCCAATTGATTAGGTCTGATTTTATTTGTGTGGAAAGTGTTTTGTAATTTAGTTCATATAGTTTCTGACTTTTCCTTGGCAGATAGATTCCCAAATATTTTATCCTATCATCTGCTATTTGGAATGGAATTTCTTTTTGTATCTCTTGCTGCTGAACTTTGTTGGTAATATATAAAAATGCTGATGATTTATGTGGATTAATTTTGAATCCTGCCACTTTGCTAAAGTTGTGAATTGTTTCTAGTAGTTTTTTAGTTGAGTCTCTAGGGTTCTCTGAGTATACCATCATGTCATCTGCAAAGAGTGATAATTTGATTTCTTCATTACCTACTCTGATTCCTTTTATCTCTTTTTCTTCTCTTATTGCTAAAGCTAACATTTCTAATACAATATTAAATAGTAATCAAATTAGCTGGGAAAAGAGGGGAAAAGTGGTAAAATAAGATATAAAAAAGGAGGGAAAAACAAGGTAAAATCACTTGAAGAAG
>JAJPUD010011026.1:0-14465 GCA_023553655.1 Myrmecobius fasciatus | reverse complement strand
AGTTATTCTAACTGTGAATGTGAATGGGATGAACTCTCCCATAAAGCAGAAGCGGATATCAGACTGGATTAAAAACCAGAATCCCACAATATGTTGTCTACAAGAAACAGATCTAAAACATAGTGACACATATAGGATGAAGGGAAATGGCTGGAGCAGAAAATATTATGCTTCAGGTGAACAAAAAAAAGCAGGGGTAGTAATCCTTATCTCAGATCAAGTAAAAGCCAAGATAGATCTAATCAAAGAGATAAGGAAGGAAACTATATTTTATTAAGGGGTACCATAGATAATGTAGCAATATCTATACTTTTCCATTATTATCAAAGAAAAATCAAATTATACCCCATTCTTTAAGGATACCTATAGTAGAAATACAGTTCTCAAGAGTTCTTTCCTTTTTAACTTTTTATGCTTCTCTTGAGTTCTGTATTTCGAGGTCAGATTTTTTGTTCAGATCTGGTCTTTTCATTAGAAATAGGTGAAAATCTCCTGTATCATCTTTTCTGGAAGATGATGCTCATTCTAATTCAGCAGTCCTGTTTTCCAGTTTTTGATATCTCTGTTGCACTGATCTCAATTTATTTCACCATTCTTTTTGTAGCTCTCTTTTGAGATTCTTTATGCAATCTTCCAGGTAAGCCTTCTGAGAGGAAGAGCAGCTTAAGTTTGCCTTTGTGGCTTCATCTGGGATTGTTTTCAGAATCTCAGGATCTGGGAACTGCTCTACTTTTTCTCCGTAAAAGCTGTCTATGGTGAGAGCTCTCTTCTGCTTCTTACTCATGCTTTTGAGCTAGGGTATCAGTCAACAGCAGGGAATACTGACTCAGTTTCAATTTGCCCTGGAGCAGTTTGCCGAGATGACTTCCGGTCTGAGGCTGGTCGGGCTGGATCCATACTAGGACCACGTTTTCAACTGCTCCCATTCCACCCTTTACCAAAGGCAGATCTGCCAAAGCACCTGCCCGCAAGCAGAGCAAAGTGGCCCAGGTTTCTTCCAGGGGCTTCCTGGGTGCCTAAAACCTGCTTCTGTTTGACTTCCGCCCCAGCTATGCCCTGGAGTCTGATTGCGGCCAGCGGCCAATTCCCCTGAGGTTAACCTTCCCCGGAGTTTTTCAAAGTAAATTGTTGATAGAAGTGTGTTGTAGTCCAAGTGTTTGGTGGAGCCCTCACTCCAAAACCAGTTCAAAGGCTCAATTTGTCTGGGTCTGAGGGAAGGTCTCAGGAGCTCACAGAAAATGCTGTCTGCAGTTTGCCATCTTGGCTCCACCAAGATGATGCTTATTCTAGCTGGATAACTTATTCTTGGCTGTAACCCAAGTTCTTTTGCCTTTCAGAATATCTGATTCCAGGCCCTTCGATCCTTTAATGTGGAAGCTGACAGATCCTGTGTAATTGTAATGACAGTTACTTGGTATTTGAATTGTTTCTTTCTAGCTGCTTGCAATATCCTTTCCTTGGTGAGATAGTCCTGAAATTTGGCCACGATATTCCTTGGGGTTTTAATTTTGGGGTCTCTTTCAGGAGGTGATGGGTGAATTCTTTCAATGTCAACTTTGCCTTCTGATTCTAAAACATTAGGGCAATTCTCTTTCATGATTTCCTGGAAGATGGCATCAAGGTTCTTTTTTTCATTGTGACTTTCAGGGAGTCCAATAATCCTTAGATTGTCTCTCCTGGATCTGTTTTCCAAGTCAGTTGTTTTTCCTAGGAGATATTTCATATTTTCTTCTATTTTTTCATTTTTTTGTTTTTGTTTGACTGATTCTTGAAGTCTTATTGAGTCATTTACATCTATTTGTTCAATTTTAATTTTTAAAGTATTATTTCCTTCAGTTACCTTTTTTAGCTCCTTTTGTAGCTGGCCAGTTAAATTTCTTGATTCAATGCATTCTTTTTCCATTTTTCCAGTTTTATTTTTCAGGGAATTGTTGTCTTTTTCCAATTCACCATTTTTATTTTCCAGTGAATTGGTGATTTTTCCAATTCACCAATGTCATTTTTCAGTGAATTGTTTTCTTTTTCCAATTCACCAGTCCTGTTTTCCAGTTTTTGATATCTCTGTTGAACACCGATCTCAATTTATTTCCCCATTCTTCTTCTAGCTCTCTTTTGATATTCTTTATGCAATCCTCCAGGTAAGCCTTCTGAAACGGAGACCAACTTAAGCCCACCTTTGTGGCTTCATCTGGGATTGTTTTCAGAATCTCAGGATCTGGGGACTGCTCTACTCTCTCTCCGTAGAAGCTGTCCATGGTGAGAGCTCTCTTCTGCTTCTTAGTCTGAGCTGAGGTATCAGTCACAAGCAGGGGATTCTGCTGCAGTTTCAATTTGCCCTGGGGCAGTTTGCCGAGTTGACTTCCGTTCTGAGGCTGGGCAGCTAGATCTGTACTAGGACCACGTTTTCAGGTGCTCCCATTCCACCCTTTACCAAAGGCAGATCTGCCAAAGCACCTGCCCGCAAGCAGAGCAAAGTGGCCCAGGCCTCCCCTAGGGGCTTCCTGGGTGCCTAAAATCCGCCTCTGCCGCAGCCAGACTTCCACTACGAGTGTGCTGGCATCTGATCACGGCCAGCGGCCAATTCCCCTGATGCTAACCTTCTACGTAGTTTTTTCAAAGTAGATTGTTGATAGAAGTGTTTTGTAGTCCAAGTGTTTGGTGGAGCCCTCACTCCAAAACCAGTTCGGAGGCTCAATATTTCTGGGTGTGAGGGAAGGTCTCAGGAGCTCACAGAGAATGCTGTCTGCATTTTACCATCTTGTCTCCGCCCCTCAAGACTAGGAACTGTTAAGTGTCTGAGACCAGATTTGAACTGAAGTCCTCCTGACTTCAGGGCTGATGCTCTATCCACCATTTGCCCTCTTTTAGTTATTAATGTATGATTTTCTTCAATTAACTTTTGTAACTCTTTCCATCTGGTTAATTTAACTTATGAAGGTGTTTTCTTCGTTGTTTTTGTTTTTGTTTTTTTTTTTATTTGTCGAATTGTATATGCAGCTGAATCTGCATAGACCTACATCTCATACCCCATATCAAAATAAGGTCAAAATGGATACATGACTTGGGCATAAAGGATGATTCCATAAACAAATTAGAAGAGCAGGGGCTAATTTATGCATCAGATCTTTGGAGAGAGGAAAATTTTATGATCAACCATATACTAGAGAACATTATGAGAAACAAAATGGTCAAAAATAAATTAAATTAAAAAGATTTTGCAGAAACAAAACCAACAGAAAGAAGAATGAAAGGAAAATACAAAGGTGGAAAAAATCTTTACATCCAGTATTTTTGAAATACATATCATTTCAAAAATATATAAAAAGTGGGTCAAATTTATAAGAATACAAGTCATTCCCCAACTATTAAATGATTAAAGGATATGAAAAGACAATTTTCAGATAAGGAAATTAAAGCCATTTATACTTATATGAAACCAAAAGTTAATTGGAAATTAAATAATCTAATCCTGAAGAATGAATGGGGGAAAGAGCAAATTATAGACACAATCGATAATTTCATCCAGGAGAATGACAATAATGAGATAACATACCAAAATTTGTGGGACATGGCTAAAGTGGTTGTAAGGGGTAATTTTATATCTCTAGATGCTTACTTGCATAAAACAGAGAAAGAGAAGATCAATGAACTGGGCTTACAATTAAAGAAGCTAGAAAAAGACCAAATTAAAAACCCTCAATTAAATACCAAATTGGAAATTCTGAAAATAGAAGGTGAGATTCATAAAATTGAAAATAAGAAAACTATTGAATTAATAAATAAAACTAAGAGTTGGTTTTATGAAAAAACCAACAAAATAGATAAGCCTTTAGTTAATTTGATTAGAAAAAGGAAAGAGGAAAATCAAATTGTTAGCGTCAAAAATGATAAGGGAGAACTTTCCTCCAATGAAGAGGAAATTAGAGCAATAATTAGGAGTTTCTTTGTCCAACTTTATGCCAATAAATTTGATAATGTAAATGAAATGGAGGAATATCTACAAAAATATAGATTGCCTAGGTTAACAGAAGAGGAAATAAATTATTTAAATAGCTCCATTTTGAGCTATTAGCTAATAGCTAAACAAGCTATTAATCAACTCCCTAAGAAAAAAAAAAGGGCCAGATGGATTTACATGTGAATTTTACCAAACATTAAAAGAACAATTAATCCCAACACTATATAAACTATTTAAAAAAAATAGGGACAAAAGGTGTACTACCAAATTCCTTCTATGACACACATATGGTGCTGATAGCTAAACCAGGTAGGGAGAAAACTGAGAAAGAATATTATAGACCCATTTCCCTAATGAATATTGCTGCAAAAATTTTAAATAAGATTTTAGCAACGAGATTACAGAAAGTTATCCCCAGGATAATACACCATGACCAAGTAGGATTTATACCAGGAATGCAGGGCTGGTTCAATATTAGGAAAACTATGAGCATAATCAATTATATGAATAACCAAATTAACAAAAAACATATAATTATCTCAATCGATGCAGAAAAAGCCTTTGATAAAATCCAACATTCATTCCTATTAAATATACTGGAGAGTATAGGAATAAATTGGCTTTTCCTTAAAATGATCAGTAGAATCTATTTAAAACCATCAGCAAGCATCATATGTAATGGAGACAAACTAAAACCATTCCCAATAAGATCAGGAGTGAAACAAGCCTGCCCACTGTCACCATTATTATTTAATATCGTCTTAGAAATGTTAACTTTGGCAGTAAGAGAAGAAAAAGAGATTAACGGAATTAGAGTAGGTAATGAGGAAACCAAATTATCACTCTTTGCAGATGACATGATGATATATGTAGAGAATCCTAAAGACTCAACTAAAAAACTACTAGAAACAATTCACAACTTTAGCAAAGTTGCAGGATATAAAATAAATCCACATAAATCATCAGCATTTTTATATATTACCAATAAAGTTCAGCAGGAAGAGATACAAAAAGAAATTCCATTCAAAATAATTGTTGATAGTGTAAAATATTTGGGAATTTATCTGCCAAGGGAAAGTCAGAAACTATATGAACTAAATTACAAAACACTTTCCATACAAATAAAATCCGACCTAGTCAATTGGAAAAACTTAAAATTCTCATGGGTAGACCAAGCAAATATAATAAAAAGGACAATACTACCCAAACTAATTTACTTATTTAGTGCCATACTAATCAAACTCCCAAGTAATTATCTTAGTGATCTAGAAAAAAATAGTAGCAAAATTCATTTGGAAGAACAAAAGATCAAGAGTTTCAAGAAAATTAATGAAAAAAAAGGCTGACAATAGTGAATTGGCTGTACCAGATCTAAAACTATATTATAAAGCAGTGGTCATCAAAACCATTTAGTACTAGCTAAGAAATAGAGTAGTCTATCAGTGGAATAGGATAGAATCACAGAACAAATTAAGCAATAACTATAGCAATTTAGTCTTTGATAAACTCAAAGACCCCAGCTTCTGGGATAAGTACTCACTATTTGACAAAAACTTCTGGGAATATTGGAAAGTAGTGTGGAAGAAATTAGGGCTTGACCCACATCTAACACCACATACCAAGATAAGATTTAAAGGGGTTCATGATCTGGATATAAAGAGTGATACTATAAGTAAATTAGAGGAACATAATATAGTTTACCTCTAAGACCTATGGAGATGGAACAAATTTATGTCCAAAGAAGAACTGGAACTCTTAATTGAACACCAGATAGATAACTTTGACTATATTAAGTTAAAAATTTTTGTACAAACAAAACCAATTCAGTCAAGATTAGGAGGGAAGCAATAAATTAGGAAATCATCTTTACATTTAATGGTTCTGGTAAAGGTCTCATCTCAAAAATATATAGAGAATTGTATCACATTTATAAGAATTCAAGCCATTCTCCAATCGATAAATTGTCAAAGGATATGAACAGACAATTTTCAGAAGATGAAATTAAAACTATTTTTAGTTATATGAAAAGATGGTCCAAATCACTCTTGATCAGAGAAATGCAAATCAAGACAACCCTGAGGTACCACTACACAACTGTCAGATTGGCTAAAATGACAGGAAAAGTTAATGATGAATGTTGGAGGGGATGTGGGAAGCTGGGACACTGAGGCATTGTTGGTGGAGCTGTGAATGGATACAGCCATTCTGGAGAACAATTTGGAAATATGCTCAAAAAGTTAGCAAACTGTGCATATCCTTTGACCCAGCAGCATTTCTATTGCGCTTATATCCCAAAGAAATCATAAAGGAAGGAAAGGGCCCCATATGTGCAAGAATGTTTCTGACAGCCCTTTTTGTATTGGCTAGAAACTAGAAACTGAATGGATGCCTCTCAATTGGAGAATTGCTGAATAAATTATGGTATATGAATGTTATGGAATATCATTTTTATGTAAGAAACGACCAGCAGGACGATTTCAGAGAGGTCTGGAGAGACTTGAATGAACTAATGCTGAGTGAAATGAGCAGAACCAGGAGATAATTATACACGGCAACAACAATACTATATGATGATCAATTCTGAATGACATGGCTCTCTTCAACAATGAAATGTTTCAAACCACTTCCAATTGTTCACGGAAGAAAGCCTTATACACCCAGAGAGAGGGATGTGAAATGTGGACTACAACATAACATTCTCATACTTTTGTTTGATGTTTGCTTACATTGTATTTCCTTTACCTGATATATCTTTCATGTAGATACGATTTTTCTTGCACAACAATGATAAGTTTTTGAGATATGTATACATATATTCGATTTGTCAAGTATTTTAACATAATTAAAATGTAGTCTATATCTTGCCATCTAGGGGAGGGGTGGGAGTTGGGGAGAAAAATTTGTAGCAGAAAGCTATGTAAGGGTTAATGTTGAAGAATTACCCATACATATATTTTGCAAATAAAATAAAATAAAAAAAAGAAAAGAAAAACCTGGAAAATCTTCCATAAAGAAAAAGACATTTTTACTAAGTAACAACTGAAAGGTAATCAATTCTATCAAAACAGTTAGCAAAACATTTTTCAAAAACTGAGGGATCCTATTCTATACAAAATAATCAAAATGCTTTGGTATGATTAGCTATAAATGACCTTGTTATTCTTAGCAATGCAATGATTATGACTACTTATAAGGACTTATGCCAAAAAAAAAGGTTGGCCATATGCAAAGAAAGAACTGATTTTATTTGAATTATGCTTTTTTTTATTTTATTTTTTTTACTGTTTTTTTTCTTTGTTTTGGCTGGGGCTTATTATAAAAGAGGGCAGTCATATTTTCTTTTGCCACATGCCTTTTATTAAATATTTTGCATAACATTATATGGGCATTCTGAATGGGATTTGGTGGTAGGCAGGAAAGGAGAAAATCTGAAAATCAAAGTTCAAAATAAAAATGTTTTAACATGAAAAAATAAAAAAATATATTATATATAAAATTTTAAAAGTTCAAGAATAATTTCCTGTTACCAATTGACACAAGTTAAAAACTGGAATGTCTTTACAAATTGTTAATTGAATTTCACTTGGGATTTTGACAGAATTTCTAATAATTTTTGAAATGGCCCTAAACAAATTTCTGCCATTTTTTTTTCTCTATGTGTTTCAATGAAGCTGCATTCTACTCTGGTGGCTATAAAATCACAATATTGATCAATTTTGAAAAAACATTGAAATTGGTCTACAACTTGAAATATCAAATATTCTTCAATATTTTATTTTTTATATAAAAATAAACAAGCTCATCCATTGGCTTAGTATGCAAATATGCTTTTATCTTTAATAACAGCTAAAATTATGTGTGTACCAAACAATTGTTTTAAGATGAATTTCTTTATGATTTATTATCTGCTGATGTGTGATTTGCATAGTTATTTTATATTTCTCTTACATCTACATACCCAGGGTCAAGTAAAAATTTCTCAACTGAAAAAAGTATCATGAGTAGATAAATTTTAAGAAGACCTGATTTACACAGATGTTCTTTTTTTCTTAAAGCTTTTTATTTTAAAAAGATATGCATGGATAATTTTCAATATTCACCTTTGCAAAACCTTGTGTTCCAAAATTTTTCCTTTCCTTTTCCCTATTCAGCATCTAGATGGCAGGTAATTTAATATATATTAAACATATTCAATTCTTCTATACATATATCCACAAATATCATGCTGCACAAGAAAAATGAAATCGAAAAGGGAAAAAAATGAGAAAGAAAACAAAATGCAAGCAAATAAAAAGAGTGAAAATATTTTGTGAATTACACTCAGTCCCCATGATCCTTTTTCTCTGGCTTCAGATGGCTCTCTTCATCACAAGACCACTGGAAATGATCTGAGTCATATCTCTGTTGAAGAGACTCATGTCCATAAGAATTGATCATCGTATAATCTTGCTATTGCCATGTACAATGATAGCTAACACTTCTCTTACAAATATGGAATTGTAATGGTGATAGTAAGCAATCATGTTTCATCCCTGATGTTACTGGGAATGGTTCAAGTAGCTTTAAAAATAAATTTTCTTTGCTGCTGGACTTTGTTGGTAATGTAGAAATGCTAATCATTTGTATGGCTTTATTTTGTACCCTGCAACTTGGCTAAAGTTGTGAATTATATCTAGGAGTTTTTTATTTGATTCTCTAGGATTCTCTAAGTATATCATCATATAATCTACAAAGACTGATAATTTGGTTTCCTCATCTACTCTAATTACTTTAATCTCTTTTTCTTCTCTTATTTGCCAAGCTAACATATCTAATACAATATTGAATACTAATGATGATAGTGGGCAATATTGTTTCACCCCTGATCTTATTGGGAATTGTTCTAGTTTGTCTCCATTACATATGATGCTTGCTGATGGTTTTAAATAGGCATTATGGATCATTTTAAGGAAAAGTCTTTTTACTCTTATACTCTCCAGTGTTTGACTTTGGATTCTGTCAAATTCTTATTCTGCATCTTTTGAGATAATCCTAAGATTTTTGTTGGTTTGTTTATTGATATAGGTATTTATGTTAATAGTTTTCCTAATATTGAACCAGCCCTGCATTCCTGATATAAATCCTACTTGGTTATGGTATATTATCCAGGGGATGACTTGCTGTAATCTCTTTGGTAATATTTAAGATTTTTGCATCAATATTCATTAGGGAAATTGGTCTATAATTTTCTTTCTCTGTTTTTATCCTATCTGGTTTAGTCATCAGCACCATATCTCTCTCATAAAAGGAATGTGGTAGGATCCCTTCTTTCCCTGTTTTTTCCAAATACTTTGCATAGAATTGAAAATAATTGTTGTCCCAATATTTGATACTATTTATATGTAAGTCCTTTACTATTTGTGTCATTCTGCATTTTCTTTTGTGGTTTTAGAGCCTAATACACAGTCAGTTTTTTTCATAGGTTCTAATTACTGTTGAGAAAATAGTTTATGCCTTTCTGTCTCCATTCAATTTTCTCCAAAGGTCTATCATATCTAACTTTTCTAGAATTATACTTAATTCCTTAACTTTTTTTCTTTATTCTGTTTACCTCCCTAACTTCTTTCTTATTTATTTTGTGGTTTGCTTTATCTAATTCTGTGAGAGCAAGGTTGAGATCCCCCACTAATATAGTTTTGCTGTCTAATTGTCTTGTAACTCTCTTAACTTCTCTAGGAATTTGGATGCTATATCACTTGGTGCATATATGTTTAGTATTGATATTACTTCACTATCTAGGGTGTCCTTAAGCCAGATGTTATTCCCTTCCTTAAATCTTTTAATTAGATATATTTTTGCTTTTGCTTTATCTGAGATCAGGATTAACACCCTTGATTTTTTTTTTACTTCAGCTGAAGCATAATAGATTCTGCTCCAGTCTTTACTCTGAAAGTATCATTTTTTTCTAAATGAATTTCTTCTAAACAATATATTTTAAGATTCTGCCATGTACTTCCATTTTATAATAGCATTCATCCCATTCCCATTCACAGTTAAAACTATTAACTCTGTATTTTCTGCTATCTTGTTTTTTTTCCAAGTTATACTTTTCTTTTCTCTTTCCCCTTTGCCCTCTTACCCTGTAATTTGATTTTGACTACTACTTTCTCAATCAATCCTCCCCTTTTAATGCCTTTTACTCTTTCTTATCCAATTCCTCTTCTTTAGTTTTCCCTTATATTAGCCTTCCCCTTTTCATTGTCCTTTCTGCTCCTACTTTCCCTTCGGGTGAGACAAGTTTCTCTGTGAAGCTAAATATGTCTGATATTATCTCTTTGAGCCAAATTTAGTGAATGTAAGATTGACACAAATCTTCTCTCTTCTTTCCCTCAATTGTAATTGGACATTTTAACCTCTATATGAGATGTAATTTACCACATTTTAACTCTATCTTCCTTTTCTTCCAGTATAATTCCCTTTTCCTCTCTAGTTTATTTTTTATATGATCACAATAAAATCAAATTATACTTTCACCTCTTAGTGTACAAATAACAGAGATACAGATCTCCAGTCTTAAACATATCATTTCCAATATAGATATATAAGCATTTTAGCTTTTAGAAGAAAGTTATTTTCCTTTATTTTTTACCTTTTTGTACTTCTCTTTATTTCAGCATTTGAAGATCAATTTTTCTGTTCATTTCTGATTTTTTCCTCAAATGAATGAAATTAACCTGTTTCATTGGTTCTCCATCTTTTTGCCTTAAATATAATGTTTAATTTTGCTGGGTAGTTGATTCTAAGATGCAATTCAAGTTCCTTTGCCTTTTGGAATATCAGATTCCTGGATGTTCTATTCTTTAAAGTGGAAGGTGGTAGGTCCTGGGTAATCCTGATTGTGGTTCCGCAGAATTTGAATTATTTCTTTCTGGATGGTTGAAATATTTTCTCCTTGACCTGATCATTCTGAAATTTAACTACCATGTTCCTTGGAGCCTTTATTTTGAAATCTTAGGAGGGAATTGTTCAATTCTTTCAATGGCTATTTTATGTAACCTCTGATTCTAAGATGTCAGAGCAGTTTTCCTTTATGATTTCCTGAAAGATGATGTTTAGGCTTTTTTTTTCCATGATTGCTTTCAGAAAGTCCAATAATGCTTAGATTGTTTTTCATAGATCTGTTTTCCAGGCCCGTTTTTTTTCTCATGATGCATTTTACATTTTCTTCTATTTTTTATTTTTTTTGTTTGATTAGACTGATTTTTGTAGTTTCATTGAGTCATTCATTTTCATTTGTTCAATTCTAATTTTAGTAAAGTATTTTCTTCAGTTAGCTTTTTTATCTCCTTTTACATTTGTACAATTAATCTTTAAATGAGATATTTGTCATTGGAATTTTTTTTACATTTCTTACATTCTATTTTTCAATAAATTGTTTTCTTTTTCAAATATATTTTGTAATGAGTTATTTGCTTTTTCCATTTCTTCAAATCTATTTTGTAAGGAGTTTTATGATTTTTCCATTTCACTAAATCTATTTTAAGGAGGTTTCTTCAGATAATTTGTTTCCTTTTCCAAACTCTTGTAAAGTTTTCATTTCTTTTCCCCATTTTTCTTCTAACTGTCTTTTAAGATCCTTTTTGAATTCTTCCAAGAGACAATCTATTATATTTCATATTACCCTTTGGGATTTCATATGGATTTTATTTGCCTTTAGGATCCTCAGGGTTTGAGATCTGAGCTTCTCTTTCTCCATAAAAGCTCTCTGTCATCAGAGTTCTCTTTGTTTTCTGCTCTTTTTTTTAAAGCTTGAAGTCTGATCTTAGGGTAAATGGGAGATTTTTTCCAACCTTTCTCAATAGGTGACACTGGCTTTAGGCTGCCTGGGGCCAGTGCTGCAGTTCCTTCAGTGGGTGTGGGCCAGTCCTATATTATTCTGGGGTTCAAAGGCTCATTATTTGCCTTTTATATTTGTGTTGGATATCTCATAGCTAATCTGCTTATCTGTTCTCTTGTAATAAGAACAGAGTAGCCAATGCTGTTGTATTTTATCTAAGAGCCTCCTGGTAAATTCTCCAGCACATGAACACCACAACATTCTTGGTCCCTGCCCTCCACCAGTGTTTGGTCACCTCTCCCCATTCACGGATTAAAATAGATATTTTCTGAAGTTCTTCCAAAATATTTTCTGCTGGAAATTTGTTAAAATCCAAATACTTGTGGGTTTTGTCACTCCAAAATCAGTTCAGAGGATTGATCTGGTGTTTATCTGAGGGACACCAGAGATCTCAGTTAAAGACCTGTCTACTCTCCACTACCTTGGCTCCACCTACCATCCCCCTTTAAGAGATTCTTAAATTGTGTGTGTGTGTGTGTGTGTTTGCACGTGTACGTGTGTGTGTGAGAGATGGATTACATAAGCAAAGTGGTGAAACTAAAACCTGTGGACTTTTTCTCAAAATAGTTTCCACAAATGGATAAAGTATATAACATTACAAAAATAATCAATCATATCAAAATAGAGTTACCAAAATATTTTTCAAAAACTCAGGGACCAGAGTTCCAGGGATGGAACTAAGATTGCTGAGCAAAGTTTCCTTTAAAAACCACATGAAACAAAGCCTCTGAACAGAATCTAATGGAATGAAAACATTCTGCAGCTTAAGATAGGAAAAAAAAAAACTTCGAGGAATGTCCGTTTTACTGGGGTGAGAAGAGTGCTCAGGCTATGTCAGATAGACTCAAGGAAAGTTGGTGAGAGGGTATAAATCATACCAAATCAGAAACTAAGACCCTCAGTATTGGCTTAACAGAGAAGCAAATTAGGGGTACTGCTTCCAGTATTAGTACAGAAGCTAAACTCTGGGAAATCAGGCTGTTTCCTGAACTGAACAGCCAAGGTTAATCCTCTATAAACACAAGGGGCCCCTAAGCTCAAATCCAAGGTTCAGAGCTGCACAAGAAGTTTGGAACAGCACCATCTGTACCCCAGAAGCAGAGTTCCAACTTAAAAGTTAAAAAAAGATGAAATATCAGAAGAAAAGGAAACCAAATGAAGAAGAAATAAAACAAAACCTTGACCACAGAAAGCTACTTTATTGTCAGGGAGAGCAAAACACCAACTCAGAGGAGGACAGAATGTCCAGAGAAGAAATATCAAAAAATGAAACAAATTGGTCTTAGGTTCAAAGAGGCTTCTTGGAATGCTCACAAAAGACTTCAAAAGGCAAATAAAAGAGGTAGAAGGAAAAATGAGAACTAAATGAGAAGTATGCATGAGATAGTCAATAGTTTGGAAAGGGAAGGAAAAAGATTTTATGAAGAAAACAAATCCTTAAACAGTAGAATAAACCAAATAGAAAAAGAGATACAAAAGATAACTGAAGAAAATTTTACATTAAAAACTAGAAACAAGTAAATGGAAGTGAATGGCTTTGTGAGACTGCTAGAATCAGTCAAAGAAACTAAAAAGAATGAAAAATGTAAGAAAATGTAAAAAATGACTCTTTGGCAAAACAGCTGATCTAGAAAACAGATCCAATTTAAAAATTATTGACCTACCTGAAGACCATTACCAAACAAAAGGGCCTGGATAGAATTCCCCAAGAGGTCATTAAGGAAAATTGCCCCAGGGAAAAATACTCATTGAAAGAATCTGTCAATCACTCCTGGAAAGAGATCCCACAAGGAAAACCCCAAGGAACATTGCTGTCAAACTCCAAAACTATAATCCCTCTCTTTTTAAAAGCTTTTTATTAGCAAAACATACTCATGGGTAATTTTTCAATACTGGCCCTTGCAAAGCTTTCTGTTACAAATTTTTACTCCTTTTCACCACCCTCTCTCCCAGATCGAAGGAAGTGTAATACATGTTAATTATGTTAAAATACTTGACAAATCCACGGCAACAACATTATTATATGAGGATCATTTCTAATGGACATGACTCTCTTCAACAATGAAATGCTTCAAACCAATTACAATTGTTCAGTGAAGAAGGCCATATACACCCAGAGAGAGGGATGTGAAATGTGGACCACAACATAACATTTTCATGTTCTCTATTGAGGTTTGCTTGCATTGTATTTCCTTTATCAGATTATTCTGTCTTATAGATACGATTTCTCCTGAACAAAAAAATGATGTGGCAATAACTATACATATATTTGATTTAAGTATTCTAACATAATTATCATGTAGTGGATATCCTGCTATCTAGGGGAGGGGTGGGGAGTAGGGGGGAAAATTTGTAACAGAAAGCTTTGTAAGGGTTAATGTTTAGGAATTACCCATACATATGTTTTACAAATAAAAAGTATTAATAAAAAATACTTGACAAATCAAATATGTGTATAAATATTTATACAGTTATCTTGCTGTACAAGAAAAACCAGATCTACAAGGAAAAAAAAAACCTGAGAAGGAAAATATAATGCATGCAAATATCAATAGAGAGTGTGAAAATGCTATGTTGCAGTCCGCACTCAGATTCCACAGGCCTCTTTCTGGGTGTATATGGCTTTCTTCA
>JAJPUD010011025.1:25938-57240 GCA_023553655.1 Myrmecobius fasciatus | reverse complement strand
TATTGTTGGATTCTGGTTTTTAATTCAGTCTGCTATCTGCTTCTGCTTTAAGGGAAGTTCATTCCATTCACATTCACAGTTAAAATAACTAATTCTGTATTTCCTGCCATCTTATTTACCCTAGCTTATGCTTTTCTCTTTCTTATTCCCTTTCCCTCCTCCCTACTATTTTGCTTTTGATAACCACTTCCCTCAAACAATCCTTCCCCTTTAGAGCCCCACCCACCCCTTTTCCCTCCCTTTCCCTCCTGTTTCCTTATAAGTACATCTATTATTCCCTCTGAGCCAAATCTGATGAGATGGAGATTAACCCAATTCTCATTCCCCTCCCTTTTCTCCCCTCAATCATTATAGGTTTTCTTTGCCTCTACATGTGATGTAATTTCCCTTATTTTACCTCCTTTTCCTCTTCTTCCAGTGTTATCCCTTTTCTACCTCTACTTTCTTTTTCAGTTTATCATATCATAATAATCATAAAATCTCAATAAACATATCATAATAATCATAAAATCACAGTAATCATATCATAATAATCATAAAATCACAGTAATCATATCATAATCATAATGTAATAATAGATTCATGAAATCAACCCTCATTCTATAAGTATCTATAACATACATATAGTTCTCAAGAGTTTTTTTTTCTTGTTACCTTTTTATGTTTCTCTTGTGTTCTGTGTTTGTAGATCAAATTTTTTGTTCAGTTTTGGTCTTTTCAGTAGAAATAGGTGAAATTCTCCTATATCATTGAATGACCATCTTCTTCCCTGGAAGATAATGCTCATTCTAGCTGGGTAACTTATTCTTGGCTGTAATCCAAGTTCCTTTGCCCTTTGGAATATCTGATTCCAGGCACTTCGATCCTTCAAAGTAGAAGCTGCTAGGTCCTGTGTGATCCTAATTGTGGCTCCCCGATATTTAAATTGTTTCTTTCTGGCTTCTCGTAATAACTTTTCCTTAGTATGATAGTTCAGGAATTTAGCCACGATATTTCTGTGGGACTTAATTTTTGGGTTTCTTTCAGGAGGTGATTGGTGGATTGTTTCAAGGAGTATTTTGCCTTCTGGGTCTAAAATATCAGGGCAGTTTTCTTTTATGATTTCCTATAAGATAGTGTCTAGGTTCTTTTTTTCATCATGGCTTTCAGGAAGCCCTATAATCCTTTGATTGTCTCTCCTAGATCTATTTTCCAGGTCAGTTGTTTTTCCTAGGAGATATTTCATATTTTTCTCTATCTTTTCATTTTTTTGTTTTTGTTCGACTGATTCTTGAAGTCTTGATGAGTCATTCATTTCCAATTGTTCGATTCTAATTTTTAATGTCTTATTTTCTTCAGTTACTGTTTTTAGTTCCTTTTGCAATTGACCAATTACATTTTTTCGTTCATTGCATTCTTTTTCCATTTTTTCTATTTTATTTTGCAGTGTTCTCATTTCGTTTCCCCATGTTTCTTCTAACTCTCTTTTAAGATTTTTTTATGTAATCTTCAAAGAAAGCCTTGTGGCATGGAAACCAGTTTATGTCTCTCTTTGTGGCTTTTTCTGGAGTTGCTTTACCTTTAGGGGCCTCAGGATTTTGAGGTCTGTTCTTCCCTCTCTCCATAAAAGTTGTCTATGGTGAGAGCTCTTTTTGGTTTTTTATTCATTTTTTTTAAAGGTGTGAGGTCTGTTTAAGGCAAAGGTGGGACAGCTGCTTTAATTTGCCCTGGGGCAGTTCTGCTGATTGAGTTATTTCAGGAACTGGGCAGTTCTGCTGATTGAGTTATTTCAGGAACTGGGCAGTTCTGCTGATTGAATTACGTCAGGTGCTGGGCAGTTCTTCTTTAGTTCACCCTGGGGCAGTTCTGCTGATTGAATTATTTCAGCTACTGGGCAGCTCCACTGATTGAATTATTTCTGGTGCTGATCAGTCCTGTTGATTGATTGATTGATCGCCCTAGGGTGCTGTGTAATGGCAGCTAGGTTCGATGCTCATCAGGGGTTTAGTGGTTCACAATCTACCCCCCCCCACAAAAGGCAGACTCCCCAAACCACCTTCCCACAATCAGGACAGATTGGTCCAAGGGGCCCCCAGAAGACTCCCAGGTGTGTGAAAAGCACAACACTCCACTCCTGTTCCAACTCCTGTTCCAGCTCCCTGCTCCAGCTCCCTGCCCCAGTCTTCCTGTGCTGCGGTCTGGGTTCAGCAGACCACCCTCCTGCCCAATTAAAACAGACCTGTTTTGAGGTTCTTCCAGAGTATCTTCTTCTAGAATCGTGTTGTTCTCCAGATATTCTGGATTTTTTTGCTTCAAAATCAGTCTAGAGGCTTCATATGTTGTTGGTCTGAGGGGAGGTTAGAGAAGGTTACAGAGACTCCTCTCTGATCTCCGCCACCATGGCTCCACCAGCCATGTTCCAAATTGTAAAATTTTAAAGAACAAGTAAGTCTGAAAATAAAAGATATGAGAAGACATTCCTAACCTACACATTAGTGTAGGTGATAGATTGACAGTTACTTAATATTGTATACATCTGGGGAGTCTTTTAATATAGTAAAAATTTATGTTTTTCTTCTTTCTTGATCCTTTTTCTTTTCTTTTTGTTATGGTGATTGCTTTCTGAAAGAGGCAAAGAGATGGACACTAAGGAAAATGTTGATAATGTTAAAAACAAAAGACATCAATCAGATGTATTTAAAAACAAGTCAAATGAGAGATTTTTTTCTCTTGTTTTCAATAAATAATAAATGCTTAAATTTTTCCAATATTCCTGTGTACTTGACATAATTTGTGTTGTAAAGCAACTTCTTATTGATAATTCTGAAATCTTTCCTGTGAAATTGTAAATTATAAGAGACAAGAATTGGATAATTTGTCTATTGTGTAAATTGTATTCATTAAAAATGAATTAACTCCTATAATAATTCTCTTACCTTTTCCAACAATTTTACTTTATTTTTGCTGTTCTTTCTTAGTAAGCAAGAGAACAAATGTTTGTGGATCTTGACAAATCCCCAAACTCCAGTTTTGGGGATAAGAACTCACTGTTTGACAAACATTGCTGGGAAAACTTGGAAAATAATATGTCAGAAACTCGGCATAGACTTACATCTCATACTCCATACTAAAATGGGTACATGATTTAGGCATAAAAGATGATACCATAAACAAATTAAAAGAGAAAGGGATAATTTACCTATCAGATCTTTGGTGAGAGGAGGCATTTATGACCAAAGAAGAACTAAAGAACATTATAGAAGGCAAAATGGACAAATTTGATTACGCATTTAAAAGTTTTGCACTAACAAAACCAATAAAAAGAAGATTAAAAGAGAAGTGCAATATTGGGAAAAATTTTACAGCCAGTGTTTCTAATAAAATCTAATTTCTAAAATATATTAAGAACTATGTCAAATTTATGAGAATATTTGTCATTCCCCAATTAATAAATGGGGGCATGAATAGAGAATATTGAGACAAAGAAATTAAAGCCATTTTTAATCATATGGAAAAGTGGTCTATATCACTATTGATTAGAGAATTGCAAATTAAAACAGCTCTGTCATACCACCTCATATCTCAGATTGGATAAGGTTATAGGAATAGATAATGATAAGTGTTGGAAGGGATGTGGGAAAACTGGGACACTAATTCACTGTTGGTGGAGTTGTGAAATAATTCTGGAGAGCAATTTGGAACTATGCCTAAAGGTCTATAAAACTGTGCATACCCTTTGATTCAGCAGTACCACTACTGGGTCTGTATCTCAAGGAAATCATAAAGAAAGGAAAGCAACCCACATGTGGAAAAATGTTTGCAGCAGCTCTTTTTTGTGGTAGCAAAGAACTGGAAAATGATAGATGCCCATCAACTGGGGGAATGGCTGAACAGGAGGTGATGTTTGAAGGTAATTTAATATTATTGTTCTATAAAAAATGATGAACAAGCAAATTTTAGAAAGACCTGGAAAGAATTAAGGGAACTAATGTTGAGTGAAACAAGCAGAACAAGGAATACACTGTACACTGTAAAAGCAAAAATGTATAATGATCTACTATGAAAGACTTGGTTCTTCTGGTTCAAGGATACCAGGCAATTCCAATAGACTGTATAGAAAATGCATCCAGAAAAAGAATTAAGGAAACTGAATGCAAATCAACACGTGCTACATTAGCTTTCTTTTTTTTTTCTTTTTTTTTCACTCTCCCATGGTTTTTCTTTTTTGCTTTGATTTTTCTCTCCCAACACTATTCATAAAGTATTGTGCATTAAAAAAGAAATAATTAAATTTTTTAAAAGTTTTGGGATCTCTGATGATAAGTTATATGAACAAATCTATGCTATTTATTTATTATTAGAAATATGTATGGTTATCACTTCTACTGGCCAACTCAATATGTGTGTGCTATGATAGCCTGGGCAGATAGTTTCAGGTAAAAAGAAAATATTTAAATTTGATTTTAACATTTGAGTTAAATGCTATAGTATTTTTTCTATAATATCTGAAATTATTTGGAAATGAATTTAATTTACTAGCACTTCATTTATTCTCTCTTATGACTCCAATTTCAGTTGGCTCATTCATGCATGTATGTGCTCATGCACACACATACACATACACACAACACAAAGTCTTACTTCAAATCAAGTAATTCTAACTTTTACAGCTTTCTTGTTTATGAATTTTGTTATCTATTATTCAGTCATTCTCTTATTCCAGAATTATATGATGATCAACTCTCTGAACTCATGGATTACATCTATTCATTTCATTCATTTATTCAACAATGATTTTTTGAGTACCTACAAAGAGCAAGGCACAGTATTACTGAAGGGGTGATTCATACACTGAAGCTGCTTAAAACTTAATTGATGTACTTTTATTCATTTTCTGTTGTTCCTCTAAGGAATTTTCACCTGAAGCTATTTGTCAGAAAACTTTAGGTTTTCTGACAAATAATGGTTAAAAAGCTTTTCATGCAAAACAATATGCTCTGTTTCAGAGCTTCTTAACCTCTTAGGAGTTTGTGGATAGAATTCAAAGGGTCTGTGAAATTAAATGGGAAAATTATATCTTTATGTTTCTTAACTTCCATTTGAAATTTAATGTGTCATACAAAGATGTTTTCTAACTGTTGGCAAATCACTCAATCTCTGTTTGCCTCAGTTTCCTCAACTGTAAAATAGGGATAATAATTGCACATACCTCTTCATGCTGTTGTGAGGATGACAGACAAATGGCTCAGCACAGTGCTCTTACACACAGTGGGCATTATGTACATTTTATTACTATTATTAATGAATGTAGCTAACAAGCATTATTCAGAGAAAAACTTCATAGGCTTCTTTAGATTTTTAAAGTAATCCATCAGACACACAAATATACCCACACACACAAGTGAAAATTTTCATTTTAAAAAAAGACCAATAGATTTATCAGAAGAGTGAGCAAAAACAAATAGTTTGCTCTAATCACTATGTTAAGTGCTGGGTATATAAAAAATATCAAAAGAGCATTGAGGATGGAAGACTATATAGGATGTTAAGGGAGGATGATCACCTATGTTATGAGGGCTTGCTAAGCCTTCTTCAGGGTTCCTCATCTACGTTTGATGTTCACCTGATTTGCTTAATTCTATAGCTTCAAGTCAGATCCTATATAAAAGCGTCTTGACAGAGGGCATAAAGGAGGTTAATGCTAACTGACTTACTTCAAACCTTTGATGAGTTAGGAAGTTTTATGCCCTAAGTATATGAAAATTTCCCCTCACAGAATGAGCAGATAAGAATAATTTGTTCCACTGGCCATGTAAGTAGTAAAAACAGTAGGTGTGGAGTGTTCAGAGCTTGGTCAGACATCAAAGATACTACCGTCATCCTTTGGCATCTGGGTCATCTCTGGTCACTCTGGCTTTTGTCTTGTCACTGGATTTTGATATCTCTGGAAGAAAGAATGAGACTGATGGTGTTGTTCAACACTTGTCTCTCTTAAATACAATTCAAGCGCAAGTCAAGACATCATCTCATGATGCCATTGGTCTTATATTAAAACAAAGAACAAACGGGATCACCTTTAGAATCAAAAGCAAAATTCGCTGTCATTGAAAGCCCTTACTAATGTATACTCCCAATCCCTACAACTTTTCCATTCTTCTTATATCTTATTTCTTGCCAGAAACTCTTTGTTTC
Organism: Myrmecobius fasciatus; assembly: GCA_023553655.1. Lineage (NCBI taxonomy): Eukaryota > Metazoa > Chordata > Mammalia > Dasyuromorphia > Myrmecobiidae > Myrmecobius > Myrmecobius fasciatus. The sequence goes on along the minus strand of JAJPUD010011025.1, from coordinate 51,069 downwards.
ATTGATATTGGTTTGCTTTTTGTGATACAAAGAAGCTACTCTATCTTTTGGCTCCAGGCATTTTCTCTGTCTGTCCTGCCTTCCTGGAATGCTCCCTCACTAAAATTCTATTTCTTGAATTCCTTCAATTTCCAATAAGAATATCATAATTTTCAAGAAGCTTTCCCCAAATACCTCCTAATTCTTATATCTTCTCTCTTTTAATTATTTGTTATTTATCTTACCTATAACTTGTTTATACATATTTGTTTGCTTATTGTCTTTCCATTAGATTGTGAGTTCTTTTATGCAAAGATGGTCTTTTAAGTTTTTTTTTACCTTAGACAACTAATGGGCACAGCATAGTAATTAGCAAATTTTACTACTATTTGATTTTCTTTAGTTATTTCAGCTGTGCCCAACATTTCATAATCCCATATAAAGTTTCCATGGCAAAGATATTGGAATAGTTTGCCATTTTCTTCTTCAGCTGATTTAATAAATGGAGAAACTAAGGCAATCAGGGCTAAGTAACTTGCCCAAGGTTACACAACTAGTAAGTATCTGAGGCCAGATTTGAATTCTGTTGCTCCTCATTCCCAGCCCAGAGTTCTATTTGCTGTACCATACTAAGAATGTAATGAATATTTACTGACTGACTCAATGGCTAAGACTATAGTCATTCCATTGAAATTAGCTGATATAGTTAATAATGTTCCCAGACTAGAAGCCATGAAGTCTTGGGTTTGAATCTTTTCTCAGATACTTGCTTTTTGTGTGTCCCTGGATTAGTTAGTTAACCCTAGTACCACTTTACTTATTTAAAAAATTATATTTTTTAAAATGATGATGATAATAATATTTACCTCACAGTCTTGCTATAAGGATTAATGAGATTTTATTAATAAAGATTGAGGTGCTAAAAAAAATTTCCATTAGCAAAAAAGAGCCATAGATGTCTTCTAGACAGATTAAAACATAAGCCAAAGGAATGAAATTATTCAAGGAAGCCCCAAGTAAACAATCCAAATATCCTAAGGAATTTTGTCTTGTTTTCTATTTGATTAATACTTATTACTTAATAGAAAACAATAACCCTTTTCCTTTAAGCAGTGTAGCTTTTCTGCAAGAGACCTTAAAGACAATGAATTCATTCCTCTCATGTTACTGATGTATTAACTGACAATCAGAGAGATAATATGACTTCCCGGTGTAACAGGTCTGATAAGTGACTTAATCACCTTAGAAGCAGTGGTCTGTCCCTTATTGGTGGAAAGTAGTGGCCCTAGGTTTTGAACCCAGTTTCTCTGAATCCATGTTTAGTGTTTTATTTAGTACACAATCGGTAGTGACATTGAAAGTCTTTGAGCTTGTTTTCCTATTTATAAAATGTAAGTTAAACTTTTGTCCTACTCAACTTTCTTGTGATAAACTAGTAAATCATTACACACTATGACTCTTCATGAATTATTAAAAAAATCTTCATAAAAGTAAGCTATTACTCTGTCTAAAGTGATGTAGTTAGAATGTGGATAACTATTTACATTCTCTTCACACTTGTTCAGAAAGCCACATTTTAATGATTCAGAACTAGAAAGAATATTAAACATTATCTTGTCCTTTGATTTTACAGATGGGGAAATTGAAGACAAAAGAGATTAGCCCTAAATGGCAAAGCCAATATTGTAAACCAAGTCTTCTGGTCCACATATGTCTGTCTACTCTACCACATTAGTAATAAGAGCTTCTAAAGGGAACATGTTTTTCTTTATGGTGTTAATCAGAATGAAACACTATAGGATCTATGAGACAAAGACCAATGTTATATTTCCAAAATATTTTAATAGGAAGAAAGAATTCAAGAGAACCATTCATATTCTGTGGTGAGTGTTCAAGGAGGGCTTAAAGTAGACATCTTCCCTGTAACCCTGTGGCTCCTAAATATATCTTAAAAAACAAGGATATATTGAATATGGCGTAGTATAGAAATTAGATTGATTTCTCCAGCAGGCTTGTTTGGCCTTCTCCCTCATGTAGTTAAAACTCACTTTTCACATTTTTAAACTCTTTCTTTAAAAACCAAACTATTTGAATTTGCCCATGGCCTGAAAAGAAATGGTATGTCTCCAATGTGTCTATTATTGTTTATAATGGGTGTTCTGTATAACATTTGCTATTTGAAACCCCATCATATTACATGTAGCTCATTTGAAATTGGTCTCTCCAAACCCAAATTTCATTAGGAAGATATTTGGGGTTATTTATTGAGGGAATGGGAATTGACATGAAATTTTTATAGTATTCAAAATGTCTTTAAGGGTTTCTGATATTTGATAATCCATGAAATGTTCTTTTTAAATGAATAAAAATGAAAAAAAATGCAGAAAGTAAGATTTCTGAGACAAAGATTTATGTCAACGATATTTCTAAATTATAGAATTCAAACATACAGCTGCAGTTCATCTTATGATTATTTCAAATTCATTAGTGATATGGAAAACTCTTAAAAATCTTTAAATAAGAACTATACTATTTTTAAAACATGAAATATTAATCAATCTGGGATGGGGGAGAATAGGGGAGGAAGATATACTAAGATAATTGTCGAGATATCAAATTTTGGATTGACTCAATTATATGTCCTCTTTAACTCAAATGCTTAATTATTTTCTCTCTAGTTTGGAAGTACGGGTATTTCTCCTTTCAAGTCTTTCCATGAAATTAAATAAAAGAGATTATTAAGAAGGCAAATTAACTTTCCTACCTTAATAAACAAAACCCCCCAAAATGACAATAGAAAACAGTCAAGTTCATGTGTCTGCATAACAGTAGAAGAGGGAGGTAGGTTTTTCCCAAAAAAGCATTGCAACTTCTGAGAGAAAAGTATAGATGTGGGTGTGTGCATGTGTGTGAAAAACCAAAGAAATAAAACCAGATCAAAGCTCTGGGCAGACTGGCTTCCAGTAGAATTCATTTGAATCCAAAGAATCACTGTGGTGATATCCAGTGCCAGCTTGGTGTTTCTAGCATTTCTGCTTTAGCCAAAGCTATAATTTATATTCCTGTTTATTGACCAAGAACTGCTTCATTTACCGAACTAACCACGTTATGAAGTAATCAGGACTGTGGTTTTCCTCTATGCAGCCGGGCTGGCAATGCTCGATGATGCTCTATAGATGGCAGCATTCCACAAAGAACTCCAGGGGCAAGGAGCTGGCTGGGCAGTAGGCAGCTTTTCTCTTCTGCTACCCTTAAAGAGAAAACAGCTCCATAATCTGTTGACAGGATTAAAGATTCCTGTTGTTTTACAGGAAGTAAATAAATCCTTATGGCATTCTGGAAACCTCAGAAGTATATGAGACTGGTTAGAAATTGTTTATACTCTGGTAAAGGTATCAAATGAATATTTACAGCATTTAAAACCATTACCTCAGATTGATGTGGACCGGCTTGAAAGCCAGCCTGTATACATTAGCCTGGTTGTATTTGTGAAGCTCTTGCATAGTAGGGTTTACTTCTTGAGTACAGAGTTTCCTCCTTGCATGAGATCTAATCTGTCCAACATGGTTGGTAAATACTGAAGTTGAGGCTGGGGGCAATTTTGTTGTTTCTAAAATAGAAATAAGAATTCAGTAATTCAGATCTTACATAACGTGTTCTGAGTATAGTGGGAAAACTCAAAAAGGCAAGATTCTAAACTATAGGCTAATCACTTGAAAAAATATAATAAAGAAGAGTATGAAAACTTTACCAAACTTGATCACAGTAGATTTTTATCATAATTTAAAAATATTTTAAGGCTCTTTTACTTTTCAAATAAACCCTCTGTGAAGATGATCTTCTCAGCTAGCAACAATATGAGAAATCAAAATTAAATTCTGACATTTTGACATTTAAAGTCATAAGATGAAAAAGATTTCCCTCCTTTAATTTTAATTTTTCTACTTCCTATTCATATAACTATGAATTTTGGTTTTTATCTAATTTCATATTGGTTATTTTAGAGATCCACAGATTTTTTATATCTTAAAGTAGTGGTTCTCAAATTGTGGTCATGAGATCTGGGTCCCCAAGATCCTTTCAAAGAGTCTTGCCGATCAGATTATCTTCATAACCAATAAGATCTTTTTAATACTGTAAATATTAATAGTTATAACCAGTATGCAAAAGATATATAATTTTGTACACTCTTTCTATATTTTAAGAGTATAAAAGGGACATGAGAACAAAAAGTTAGAAAACTGCTAAGAGCACTGTTTCTCAAACTCTGCTGTAAATTAATTTTTATTTTTAATGACGCTTATGTAGTTTGTTGATAGAAATTAAAATAATATTTTAGAGCTTTTCATTAGAAGAATTATCACAAAATATTGTTTAAAGAGTGCTGCAACTATGCAAAAAATTGAGAAATGCTATTATCAATTACTTGATAATAGTTTCCAACAAATAGTACTTATTGGTGCAGTAAGTGAAGAAAATCACTACACAAAATTTCTTTTGTGTCTCACAACAACCTTATGAAATACATACTGCTGGTTTTCTTATCTTCCCTTTACAGAAGAGGAAAGAGACCCAGAGAGATTAATTTATATAGTGATAAAGTTTCTGGGGATGCTCCAGTTCTGCCTTTGACACATCTTGGCTATTTAAATTTGTATAAGTCACGTAAACTATTATTGCCACAGGTGACTCTCTTAAGAAAGCAAATTGCAGAATATTTACCAAACTGCATTGAAAAAGAGAGTTGTTTCCCTGGCAGGGATAAAATCATAGATTTAAACATAGAAACAAAAAATTTCAGGGAAGGATTCAAATCCTCCAGACTTCTACTATACTAATACTGCTATAAACAACACATTGAGCATGACCCTGTGGTAAAACTTGGCAATATCAGTTCATTTGTACAGACTGAGCTGTGACTTGAGACATGGTCCTAATAGTCTTCAGCCTGTTCTAATTTTTTTTTTCTTCAGGAGTATGACCAGTTTTTTTTTTAAGCTTTAAACTTGTGCTATTGCAAGCTCTCTTTTAGATATGTGAAATAAACATTCAATAGTATTGATCACAAAGCTTTATATTTAAAAAAAAAAGGCTTTGAAGTTATTAACACAAAAAATATGGGAATTTCCAATTCAGCATCAAAGCTTCACTAACTAAAGCAGTGGAATAGTAACTTGGAAACCAGATTCACATTTTGTCTTTATCACCAAACAATCAAAAAATATTTATCAAAATATTTACTATCTGCCAAGCACCATTTCACTTACTTGAAGTTTGAATTTTCTTATCTATAGAGTTGGGATAATATGTTTAACTAATAGTAATTACCCTTAACTTCTAAAATAGATCTACAGAAAGTTTTCTTTTTTGGAGAATGAAACATTTCATTATTGCAATTTAAATGAGTTCTGAACATTTTTAAAAGAATAAGTGTTTTCTTAAGTTGAATTAGCAGGTAGGACAAATAATATTTCACCTATTGAACAGCAGATTAAAAATGTCCATGATACAGTGGGTAAGGGGTGGATCATTTTAACACTGGAATCTTCTCTGTGTTGTGGAAACAATCATTGCAGGTAAGATATCTGTATTTCTACATAAAATTAGGATCTATGAAAGTAAGCCATGCAAATTAATGTAGGACCACAAGACTGGGTGCTACTGGAATTTTGCCTAGGCCTATAAATAATGGAACTTCAAATAATTAAATAATTCCATAAATTTTGGAAAAAAAATAACCTACATATCTAGAGTTTCACTTCCTTCTACAAGTACTTGCAACTTGTTGAAAAGGGAGCCACAGCAATATTTAATAACTCAGCAAATGAGAGAATTCTTGAGGTTTTTCCAATTTAGTAATAATTTCTTTTCAAGCTAATCAGGGTCGGGTGTACTTGTAAAGAACAAATGTATTTTGAGTAAATAATGTGAGTTACTATGAATATACACAGAACAGACAGTCACATATGTGTTTACATAAAAGCATTACTTATGTTATTATTTGAGTAGATAAATAAGAATAATTTAAGAAAGTTAGAATGGAAGGTGCTCTTATGTTTTCCCACCAACCTGAAATTGGAGTATGAAGTTGTTACAATGTATCATGTCACTGCATAAATTTGGGGTATGATTGAAACCATTGATAAGCAGTGTGTCAATATGCACACTATAATTCCAGATGTTGCCTATTAGGAATACTTAGATTGACAGGATTCATTTAAAAACTATGTTCTATGAGAACACTGTGAACTTGTATAATATTGATAGCATAATTCAATACTGCATAATAATAATAATGATAATAAAGAAATGTTGAAAGCAGGCCTACTAGATCTTTTTCAGCTTATCACAAATTCCTTTGGTGCTTTAAAGAACTGTTAAAGAGATTTCAGAAAAGTACAAAAGACCAGAGAAAAGTAAAGAAAATAATCCTAGACTTCATCTTTTTAACTCTAAAATGAGTAATCTCAAGTGAATTAATGGGTCTTCCCAGAGAATCGATGATAAGTCATGAAAAAAAATTAAATAGGATATAAGGAGGCCTGATTCCTGTGTATAAAGGGTCTAATCACAAACTAAGGCAAACAATGGATTAGCGAAGTGTCCAAATAAAGGTTAAAAATATTTGCCATACCCATACTTACATAAAAATGTAGCAGATAGATATGTATGACTGTATATTAGAAGTGTGTTTATATGTATAGATATATATTTATGCATATGTATGTATCCAGGTCTAATGAGTAAAACCATGAGCTCATGTAAATACTAGGCTTAATAAGGAGGATTATTCAAAAATCCTATTCTTTGGGTCATTTCTACCACAGTTTTCCTTGAGGATATCAAAATTTGTCTCATCTCACAAAGCAAGAATCCAGGATAATAATATACCTTTCATTTACCATTATTAAATGGATGTGCCTTCCACATAAGACTGTGAAAATTTAAAGATAAGTCTACTTTGGGGCAGCTAGGTGGCGCAGTGGATAGAGCACCAGCCCTGAAGTCAGGAGGACCTGAGTTCAAATCTGGTCTCAGACACGTAACAGCTGTGTGACCCTGGGCAAGTCACTTAACCCCAATTGCCTCAGCAAAAAAAAAAAAAAAAAAGATAAGTCTACTTTAATTTCTGAAGGGTCCTCACTTTTCTCACGGATCTAATTGATCCTGCAGTCTACTGAATTTGGGCACATTTCAAAGGAACAGATCTTAGTGTAACTAGGAAATCCAGCAAACCTAAATCCATCATAGTACCAAAGAAGAGATTGCTAAAATTTGCTCTTCAAGATTTTGATGCCCTGCTCCTGCAACCCATCTTCTCCATAGTATTTACATTAGACAATGGTTCTTTCTTTTCAGTCATGTCTCCAACTCTTTCTGTGTATCTCCATGTTAAGCTTGTGTCTCCACCTAGTAAAAGTTCTTCCTCTCTGGTTAGTAATAGGATAAGAGGTGATTTCTTAGAAGAAATAGAAATCAAAAACAACTTTTATCTAGTAGCCAAACTTATGTTGATGAGATAATGTATTCAATACTGTGCTGTTATTTTTTTTTTCAGAGCTATATTAAAGAAATTACCAATGGCTAACTTTCCAGGCAATTTAGTATAATGGATAGATTTGGGATCAGGAAGATCAGAATTCAAATTCTGCCATAGAATCCTACTAGTAATATAATTTTGGCTAGGTCATTTAAGGTGTCTATGACTCAATTTCCTCATCCATGCAAAAATGATCATGAAACCATGAGACTCCAATGAAATAATTAATACAGTTATCAAGCAATTGGTAACATGCTTTAGGGAAATTGCTATTTGTCAGACACCGTGCTAGAACTGGGAATACAAAGAAGACAAACAAACAGAAATAATCCCTGGTCTCAGGGAGATTATATATTAATGGGGGACACAGAATGTACACAAATAGCTATGTATACATGCATACATAGTGTATTGAAGGCAAACTTATATACTTTGTAAATCTTGAAATTATATAAATATGACCTATTGATATGAATTAAATTCATGCTGACTCTTGGAGTTTATGGTAACCTGCTCTCTTTGTAATTAGAACAACATTAGCCCTAGATAAATGTGAAAAGCTTGTGCTATTATAATACTCAAAATGAAGTAGATTGTAAAAGAGTCCTATTTAAAAAAAAAATCTAAGGAAGGATTTTTCTTAATAGGACCAAAAAAAAAAAAAAAACATAAGCAATATACCTTGAAATACTGGTTTTGAACAATTTTCAAAGCTTTAAGTTTTCTGGACTTTGAAATCAGGCCTAAGGTCTGTAAGGTACAACAAAAACATTTGACTGTTCAACTTGCTTTTAGACATCACACTTTGATCAGATCTTTGACAAAAGAGAAGAATTGTAGTAGAGTCAAAGCCCAAACTGCTGACATCAGCAACTGGGTTTTTCCACATGTCCCTAAGTGAAAGCTTATGATCAGGAAGTCTGATTTTCTAGGTGTCTTTTGGTATAGCTTCCTATCTTTGCCTTTCATCTATAATGAAACAGCATTTAAAAGAAGGTGGAGTGTGGGATGAGGTCAGGAGAAACACTTCTTTCTTTCAGATGAAAAGACGGCTGCTGTTACAGTTAACTTTCTTCCTTTTATTTTGGTTTTGACAAAGTTGTCAAAAAAGATTTAACTCCTCCTTTTCCTGATCTCAGGGTTTTTTGAAGGGAAAGCAGTGGCCAGCAAAAGAATTCCACTTACTGGATTTGAAGACAGATCTGATTATATGAATTTGGTGTTATTTGGAGATAAGAAAATTGTGCAGAAATAAACAACTTGACATTTTACTTCCTCTTTGCAGTGTAGCTAAGATGCAAACCACATGAGGTAAGCATATTGATTTGGAAATATGAAACATGACATCATTTTTTAACTTGAAACCAAAGAAATTGTATACTTCCCCAAGAATTACACACTTGAGTTCCTCTAGGTAACCTCTGGGTCTTCAGAACCCTTTTTATTACTTGGAAAGCTGTTAAACTAGAGCACAGAAAGTGTTTATTAGGTCTAGGCCTATAGTTCAAATGAAACAGAACCAAATTAGTTTGCTCGTATAACAGTATGAAGCTACTAAATCTAAACTAAGCCAGATTGTGTTCAGAGGGAAGTGTTCATTTTTGTCCCTAGCTCTAATTGGTAGACAAAACTGAGGTGTACACAATGGTAGTATCAGGCTACTGGACAAAAGTAATTTAGGTCAACCATACAGAATTTCTTCTTAGTCTTTAAGTGCATTTTTTTGCTCCTACTTTAAGTTAGAAGTTTAAAATCTTAAAACAATCAAACTATTATTTGGACATGCATATCAAAATTTGCCCTCTTTGTCTTCCACCTCCTTCCCCTACATACACTTTTAAAAAAAAATTAACACTGATACTCCCTATTTTATGCTAATAGTGCTAGCTGTTCCCAGATTTTTCCTTTGTGTCACTGATATTTCCATAGCTTCAGGCTCAGAGAGATTAAATAATCTATACAATAGAACATAGCTAGGCAGTATTTGAACCTATGCTTTCTTGTTGTCAAGTTCCTCACTATATCTATTATGCAATTCAATCACTTGATATTAATAGCATTTGATTTGAGTGATTTAAATATTCTATATACATAATAACCACATGAGTTTTCCCCAGAAATTCTATTTCATTATGCATTATTCTGTTTTCCTTCCTCCAAATGTTTTTCATAGAACAAATGTACTAACAAATATCTTGCATTTTCAGAATAATTGCAGAATAAAGTTTAAATTAGTTTATTACATTTAAAATTTTAATGTGGTGTTGACCTTTGAATTTTTATTTTTTTTAAACCAGATGATACTGAATATCAGCTTCATATAATATCTTCTATTTCAATTGTATGCTGAGAATATTTTGTAAAATAAAATATATTTTTAATGCAATACCTTAAAGTTTTGGAAAAGAAGATTTTAAATTTTACTGGGAAATATTGTCTAAAATTCAGAATCTTTATTTATCAAGTATATGGTTCTTTCTTTTGGGGCAAAAATGGGGTAGAAAAAGTTATTAAGAGAAAAGAAAAGAACAAAACAAATTTCAGTTATTTTTCAGTTCATTTCACTTTACATTACCCCATTTGTGATTTTATTGGCAAAGATACTAGGGTGATTTGTCACTTTTTCTTCTTCTCATTTTATAGGGGTAGTATAGGCACACAGGGATATATGACTTAGCCATGTTCATACAGCTAGTAAGTGTCTGAGCTCACATTTGAAATCATAAAGATGAGTCTTTTTGACTCCAGGACTGGCACTTTATCTACTGGATCACTCAAATGCCTCAATAATTAGACATTGAAGAAAATTTATGTAGATTTAAAATATCTCATGGGATTAAAGGAAAAATGCATGGATGGAATGTTAGTACCCATTATGGGTAGTAGAATTTCTTTTTTAAATAAGAATATGTGTGTTAGAGCTAGAAGTGATATTGGAAATAAATTATGCTAATCTATAATATTTCTTCTCATTTTGCAGGTTAAAAAATAGCCAAACAGAGGTTCATTTAGGGGAAGTGACTTACCCATAAGAAGTGAGCAATAGATCATGAATTGGAATCCAAGTCCTCTTATTTGAAGTTCAAGGTTATTTCCTCCTTAATTAACCTGCTGGAAAAGCTTTTCATTCTTTGGAATAGTATAGAAATAGTATTAAATTTCCTTATAGATAACATTCTTGGTTGCTATTAGATGACTTTTTGCAACAGTGAATGAAAATGACAATTTCATAATGTTTTCTTTTTATTTTATTTGAATATGGGTATGTCTTTTTTATATAAAATCCTATAAACTCATAATGAATAAAGATGTGCTGCAATTATTTGGAGATGAATTAGAAGACTGATTATCTTCCCCTTTCTATTCAATAGATTATTATTGGGAAAAGTCATTTCTCACAGGATTGCAATGTGTACTAAACTGTCACTGCACATTCTCTTTCTTTTTTTGTTGTTGTTGGGTTTTTTTGTTTGCTTGCTTTTAATGATAACTCTAAGTTTAATAGTGCAAGTAGCATTATCTTCATTTTACAAAAAGAGAAAAATGAGGGTCAGACTTGCCCATAATCTTACAAAGCTTCTAAGATCCAGGATTCAAACCATGACCTCCTGGCTACAAGTACAATGCTCTTTTTTGTTTGTTTGTTTATTCAAGCTTTTTATGTATAGAACATATGAGTAATTTTTCTACATTGACCTTTGCAAAATTTTCTGTTCAAAAATTTTCCCTCCTTCCCTCATCCCCTCCCATAGATGGCAAGTAGTCTAATACATGTTAAATATGTTAAAATATATGATAAATCCAATATATGTATACATATCTATATAGTTATCTTGCTGCATAAGAAAAATCAGATCTAGAAAGAGGAAAAAAACAACCTAAGAATGAAAAAATGCAAGCAAACATCAACAGAAAGCATTAAAATGCTATATTGTAGTCCACACTCAGTTCACACAGGCCTCTCTCTGGATATATATGACTTTCTTCATCACTGAACAATAGAAGCTGGTTTGAATCACCTCATTGTGGAAGAGAGCCATGTCCATCAGAATTGATCATTGTGTAGTCTTGTTGCTGTGTATAATGATCTCCTGGTTCTGCTCATTTCACTTAACATCAGTTCATCTAGGTCTCTTCAGGCCTCTCTGAAATCTTGTTAGTCCTTTTTTACAAAACAATAATATTCCATAACATTCATATACCATAATTTATTCAGCCATTCTCCAAATAATGGGCATCCACTCAGTTTTCAGTTTCTTGCCACTACCAAAAGGGCTGCCATAAAAATTTTTGCACAAGTGGGTCCCTTTCCCTCCTTTAAGATCTCTTTGGGATACAAGCCCAATAGAAACACTGCTGGATCAATGGGTATGCAGAGTTTGATAACTTTTTGAGCATAGGTCCAAATTGCTCTCTAGAATTATTGGATCCATTCACAGTTCCACAAACAATGTATCAATGTCCCAGTTTTCCCAAATCCCTTCCAACATTTGTCATTATCTTTTCTTGTTATCTCAGCCAATCTGACAGGTGGTAGTGGTATTTTAAAGTTGTCTTAAATTGCATTTCTCTGATTAATAGGGATTTGGAGCACCTTTTCATATGACTAGAAATAGTTTCAATTTCTTCATCTGAAAAATTGTCTGCTCATATCCTTTGACCATTTCTCAATTGGAAAATGTCTTGAATTCTTATAAATTTGAGTCAATTCTCTATATATTTCACATTCTCTTTCTGTCTTACTGGCTGTCTCTGTTTCATTTGGATGACTTAGATTAGAAGGTAATTAAATATTTCAATTTAAATGGTGGATGTGATAGAATTGAGAGAGGTTTGGATATTGAATAGCTGTTTCAGGAAAAGATTCTAAAGAACTCCCAGGGCTGTATATAGAATGACTTAAGAAGGGCTGAGAAAATAAAATAGAATTGTTAAAAAATGGACAGGATAAGTCCACACAGCTAATTATCCATTCCTGGATTTTAAAAAATGCATAAATTTTTGTATCTTTTCTGGACTAGTAGCAATTGTTTGACAACCTAATGCAAGTTTCACTACATTCATCTGCAAAAACAAACAAACAATGAGAAAAAATGCAGACACTTCTTTTCATATTATGAAGGGATCTTGGTGTTCATGTACTCCAATTTATATTGGCCAAATATTTTTATCACAACACCCTTGAAAAATGGTTATTTGTCAAAGTTATTTTGACTTTGCTAAAATATCTTCAATAAAGGAGAAATCTATTCAATCCCATCATCCTTTCAGATTATCCAGTTGGCTAGATATTAAATAAAATGCATATTTTTTGTTTTATTCTTTATTCTTAATTTGTCTTTTTTTATTTCTTTTGAGAACATACGAAAGAAATTCAAATAACTTTCTGTACAACAACTTTTTTCAAAGGCTTCTAGGTAGCAAATAGTGCCCTTAAATCTTTTTTTAGGCTGAACAACCTGAAATTAATCAATATTTACATGTTATAATATTTGTAAACTGATATTAAATAATTTTCCTTGTGTTAAAAGATTCTTTAAATTTCACATTGGATATACTAGATGAATAATTACAGCTTCTATTCTGGCCATAGTAAGGAAATAATTGTTGCGCAGGATCATTTATTCTTTCAGCAAATATGTATTGACCACCTAATATGCAAAAGAAATTGAAGTACAGTCTTTAAGAGTTAGAAAGATGACTTCCAGAGGTGGAGCCAAGATGACAGAGTGAAGCCAGAAAGTTGCTTCAACTAGCTCAGTCTCACTAAAAAAAAAAAAAAAAAAAAACCTTTGAACAGAGTCTGATGGAAGGAAACCACTCTCCAGCTCAAGATAGATTGAAAAAACTTCAAGAAAGGTTAATCTCACAAGGGTGAAAAGGGTGTTCAGCCTACTACAGAGTCTGGGAAAGTTCTTAAAGTGAGAGGCTCTTAAAAATAGCAGATTAGCAACTAAGACCCTTGACCCTGGCTCATTAGAGGAGTAGACCATTGTAGAAGCCACCAATCCCAGCTTTAAAGGCAAATGTTGGAAAATCGGATTGTTTCCTGAAAAGAGCAGATAAAGCTGCACTCTGCAAAAAGAAAGAGGCCCCTGTGCTTAAAGCCAATGCTCAGAGATGCACAGGAAGCTTGGGACAATACCACCTTTACCCCAGGAGTACAGCACAATCATAAAAGAAAAATAAAAGGAAATACCAGAAGAAAAGTAAAGAATATGAGCAAGAAACAGAAAAGAACCTTGACCATAAAAAGTTACTATGGTGATAGGGAAGGCCAAAACACCAATTCAGACAAGGACAATATGTGACAAAGGAAAATTTAAAGAATGATATCAAATTCATTTCGAACACTAAGAAGCTTCTTGGAAGTGCTCATAAAAGATTGTAGAAGACAAAATGAGAAAAGAAATGAGAGCTATGCAAAAGAGAATCAACAGCTTGGAAAAGAAAGCCAATTCCTTAAAAATACAATTGGCCAAAAAAAATCACTGATTAAAACAACAACTTCAAAATTAGAGTTAATCAAATTGAAAAAGAAATACAAAACTAACTGAAGTAAATCATATGTTAAAAACTAGAATGGGGCAAAGGGAAGCTAATAACTTGATGACACATCAAGAATAAGTCAAACAAAGCAAAAAGAATGAAAAAATGTAAGAAAATGTAAAATATCTCATTGGAAAAACAAAAGAGCTAGAAAATAGATCTAGAGAGACAATTCAAAATGACTGGTCTTCCTGAAGGCCATGACCAAAATGAAAGAACCTGGATAGCATTCTTCAAAAGATCATCAAGGAAACCTGCCCTGATATTCAGATAATACAGAGAGGAAAATAGTTAATGAAAGAATCACCTGATGACCTTTGGAAAGAAATCCCACAAAGACAACGCCAAAGAACATTATTGCAAAACTCATGAACCAAAATCCCAAGGAAAAATTACTGCAAGCAGTCAGACTAAATAAATTCAAACATTAGGTAGTAACAGTCAGGATTGCCCAGGATCTGGCAGCTTCTACAATAATGGATCACAGGGCCTGGAATTTTCCAGAATGCAAAAAAACCTGGGGTTATAAATAAGAATTAACTACCCAGCGAGATTCAGCATCATTTTTCAAGGGAGGCATTGCATCTTCAAACTTTCAATAATTTCCTTGGGAAAAAAAAACAGAGGGGGGGTGGAGCCAAGATGGCGGAGTGAAAACGTTACTCTCTGTGTCCTCCTCTGACCTTCTCTGAAATCAACAATAAAATAAGGCTCTGAACTGATCTTCTGGTCAATGAATCCAAAAATATTTGGAAACTGCTTGTAGATATCTCTGAAGAACTTCATATCAGGTCTGTTTAACTCTGGCAGAGGGGTAAACAGTTTATTTGGTGCAGTCCAGAAGTGAGGGTGGGATGCAGCTCAGCATGGCAGAAACTCCAAACTCCAAACACCTGGAGTGTATCTGAGGCACTCAGGACACTCTGCCCTGACTGGGGGCAGGTGTTCTGGCAGATTTGCCTTTTTTAAAGAGTAATTAGGACTTATTCCTAGCGCCCACCAGCCCAGAACCTTAAGTTAATTAGTGGAATTGTCCCAGGGAAAACTACCCAGCCTCATCTTCTCGAGCCTTAAACAGACCCCCACGCTGCCTAAAAAAATGAAGAAGCAAAGAAGAGCTCTCACCGTAGACAGCTTCTATCAAGAGAAAGGAGGGCAGACCCCAGATCCTGAGGTTCCTTTAGACAAAACAACTCCAGAGGAAGTAATCAAGGAACATCACTGGTCTCCTTTTCAAAAGGCCTTTCTGGAAGATTGCATAAAGAATTTCAAAAGAGAGCTCGAGGACAAATGGGATAATAAACTGAAATCAGTGCAAGAAGGAAATAATGCCCTGCAAAAGAGATATGAAAAAGACACCAATTTCTTGAAAAACAAAATTAGTGAAGTAGAAAAAGAGTGCAATGAACAAATTGTCCAGTTACAAAAGGAGCTTAAAAAGGTAACTGAAGAAAACAATATTTTAAAAATAAGAATTGAACAAATGCAAGTGAATGACTCAATAAGACTTCAAGAATCAGTCAAACAAAAACAAAAAAATGAAAAAATAGAAGAAAATATGAAATATCTCCTAGGAAAAACAACTGACTTGGAAAATAGATCTAGGAGAGACAATCTAAGATTATTGGACTCCCTGAAAGCCATGATGAAAAAAAAGAATCTAAACACTATATTCCAGGAAATGCTGAAAGAAAACTGCCCCGAGGTTGTAGAATCAGAAGGCAAAATCACCATTGAAAGAATTCACCAATCACCTCCTGAAAGAGACCCCAAAATTAAAACCCCAAGGAATATTGTGACTAAATGCAAGGACTATCACACCAAGGAAAAGATACTGCTAGCAGCTAGAAAGAAACAATTCAAATATCGTGGAATTGTAATTAGAATCACACACAATCTGTCAACCTCCACATTGTAGGATCGAAGGGCCTGGAACCAGATATTCTGAAAGGCAAAGGAAGGTGGATTACAGCCAAGAATAACCTATCCAACTAGAATGAGCATTATCCTCCAGGGAAGAATATAGTCATTTAATGATATAGGTGAATTTCACCTATTTCTAATGAAAAGACCAGATCTGAACAAAAAAATTTGACCTCCAAAACAGAACTCAAGTGAAGCATTAAAAAGGTAAAAAGGAAAGGACTCTTGAGAAGTTCATTTCTACTATGGGGATACTTAAAGTTTGGGGGTATAATTAACTAGATATTACTTTGATAATATGAAAAAGAAAATTAGAGGGGGAAAGGTTGTCATACCAGGGAAAAGAGGGAAAAGGTGGTAAAAATAAGATTTAAAAAAAGGGAGGTAAAAATGAGGTAAAATCTCTTGCAGAGGCAAAGAAAACCTAATATAATTGAGAGAAAGAAGGGAGGGAGATGAGCATTTTGTAAATTTTACTCTCATCAGTTTGGGCTCTAAAATTGTATATCAGACATTTGATTGCACAGAGAAACTTCTCCGTTGCTAGAGGGAAGTGGGAGGGAAAGGAGGAAAAGAAAGGAATAAACTAATAGAAGGGAAAATAGAAGAAGCAGGGGAAAGGAGTAAAAAAGGGGGGAGGGGATCTAAAGAGTGGAAGATTGTTTGTGGGAGGAGGTCATCAAAAGCAAAATACTGAGGAGGGGGGAAGGGAGAAAGGGGAAAGGAAAGGGAAAAACATAACTTGGGTAAATAAGATGGCAGGAAATAAAGAATTAGTTATTCTAACTGTGAATGTGAATGGAATGAACTCTCCCATAAAGCAGAAGCAGATAGCAGACTGGATTAAAACCCAGAATTCCACAATATGTTGTTTATAAGAAACACATCTAAAACATAGTGACACATATAGGATGAAGGTAAAAGGCTGGAGCAGAACCTATTATGCTTCAGATGAACAAAAAAAAAAAAAAAAAGCAGGGGTAGAAATCCTTATCTCAGATCAAGTGAAAACCAAGATAGATCTAATCAAAAGAGATAAGGAAGGAAACTATATTTTATTAAAGGGTACCATAGATAATGTAACAATATCAATACTAAATATATATGCACCAAGTACAATAGCATCCAAATTCCTAGGGGAGAAATTAAGAGAGACGCAAGAAGAAATAGACAGCCAAACTATACTAGTGGGGGATCTCAACCTTGCTCTCTCAGAATTAGATAAATCAAACCACAAAATAAATAAGAAAGAAACTAGTGAGGTAAACCAATTGTTAGAAAAGTTAGGTATGATAGATCTGTGGAGAAAATTGAATGGAGACAGTAGGGAGTTTACTTTTTTCTCAGCGGTCCATGGAACTTATACAAAAATTGAACATGTATTAGGGCATTAAAAACCTCAAAATCAAATGCAGAAAGGCAGAAATAGTAAATACATCTTTTTCAGATCATGATGCAATAAAAATCACATGTAATATAAGGCCAGGAGAAAATAGAACAAAAGTTAATTGGAAATTAAATAATTAATCCTGAAGAATGAATGGGTGAAAGAGGAAATCATAGACACAATCAATAATTTCATCCAGGAGAATGACAGTAATGACACAACATACCAAAATTTGTGGGATACGGTCAAAGCTGTTATAAGGGGCAATTTTATATCACTAGATGCTTACTTGCATAAAATAGAAAAAGAAAACATCAGTGAATTGGGCTTCTTATTTAAAAAAAAAATTGAAAAAGAACAAATTAAGAAACCTTGATTAAATACCAAATTGGAAATTCTAAAAATAAAAGGAAAAATTAACAAAATTGAAAATAAGAAAACTATTGAACTAATAAATAAAACTAAGAATTGGTTTTACGAAAAAAGAAACAAAATAGATAAGCCTTTAGTTAATTTGATAAGAAAAAGGAAAGAGGAAAATTAAATTGTTAGTCTCAAGAATAATAAGGGAGAACTTTCCTCCAATGAAGAAGAAATTAGAGCAATAATTAGGAGTTACTTTGCCCAACTTTATGCCAATAAGTTTGATAACCTAAATGAAATGGAGGAATATCTACAAAAATGTACATTGCCCAGGTTAACAGAAGAAGAAATAAATTATTTAAATAGCCCTATATTAGAAAAAGAAAGAGAACAAGCTATTAACCAACTCCCTAAGAAAAAATCTCCAGGGCCAGATGGATTAACTTGTGAATTCTACCAAACATTCAAAGCACAATTAATTCCAATACTATACAAGCTATTTGAAAAAATAAGGACAGAAGGTATACTACCAAATTCTTTCTATGAGACCGATATAGTGCTGATAGCTAAACCAGGTAGGGTGAAAACAGAGAAAGAAAACTATAGACCAATTTCTAATGAATATTGATGCAAAAATTTTAAATAAGATATTAGCAATGAGATTACAGAAAGTCATCCCCAGGATAGTACACTATGACCAAGTAGGATTTATATCAGGGATGCAGGGCTGGTTCAATAGTAGGAAAACTATCAGCACAATTAATTATATTAATAACCAAACTAACAAAAAACATAGAATTATCTCAATAGATGCAGAAAAAGCATTTGATAAAATCCAACACCCTTTCCTATTAAAAACACTGGAGAGTATAGGAATAAATGGGCTTTTCCTTAAAATGATTAGTAGCATCTACTTAAAACCATCAGCAAGCATCATATGTAATGGAGACAAACTAGAACCATTCCAATAAGATCAGGAGTGAAACAAGGCTGCCTACTGTCACCATTACTATTTAATATTGTATTAGAAGTGTTAGCTTTGGCAATAAGAAAAGAAAAAGATATTAAAGGAATTAGAGTAGGTAATGAAGAAACCAAATTACCACTCTTTGCAGATGACATGATGGTATAATTAGAGAATCCTAGAGATTCAACTAAAAAACTACTAGAAACAATTTACAACATTAGCAAAGTTGCAGGATTCAAAATAAATCCACAGAAATCATCAGTATTTTTATATGTTACCAACAAAGTTCAGCAGCAAGAGATACAAAGAAAAATTCCATTCAAAATAACTGTTGATAGTATAAAATATTTGGGAATCTATCTTCCAAGAAAAAGTCAGAAACTATAAGAACTAAACTACAAAACACTTTCCACACAAATAAGATCAGGCCTAGTCAACTGGAAAAACATTAAGTGCTCATGGGTAGGCTAAGCGAATATAATAAAAATGGCAATACTACCCAAACTAATCTACTTATTTAGTGCCATACCAATCAAACTCTCAAGAAATTATTTTACATTTCTAGAAAAAATAGTAACAAAGTTCATTTGGAAGAAAAAAAGATAAAAAGCTTCAAGGGAATTAATGAAAAAAAAAACAGATAAAGGTGGACTTGCTATACCAGATCTAAAACTATATTATAAAGCAGCGGTGATCAAAACCATTAGGTACTGGCTGAGAAATAGAGCAGTCGATCAGTGGCATAGGATAGGTTATCAGGACAATCTAGGCAATAACTTCAGCAATTTAGTGTTTGATAAACCCAAAGACTCCAGCTTTGGGGATAAGTACTCACTATTTGCCAAAAACTGCTGGGAAAACTGGAAACTAGTGTGGAAGAAATTAGGGCTTGACTCACACCCAACACCACATACCAAGATAAGATCTAAATGGGTTCATGATCTAGATATAAAGAGTGACATTGTAAGCAAATTAGAGCAAGGAAGTATAGTTTATCTCTCAGACCTGTGGAGATGGAATAAATTTGTGTCCAAAGAAGATCTGGAACTCTTAATTGAACACCAGATATATAATTTTGATTATATTAAGTTAAAAAGTTTCTGTACAAATACAATAAATGCAGACAAGATTAGGAGGGAAGCATCAAATTGGGAAATCATCTTTACATGTAATGGTTCTGATAAAGGCCTCATTTTTAAAATATATAGAGAATTGTCTCATATTTATAAGAATTCAAGCCACTCTCCAATAGATAAATGGTCAAGGGATATGAACAGGCAATTTACAGATGATGAAATTAAAACCATCTATAGTTGTGTGAGAAGTTTCTCCAAATCACTATTGATCAGAGAAATGCAAATTAAGACAACTCTGAGGTACCACTACACACCTGTCAGATTTGCTAAAATGACAGGAAAAGATAATGATGAATGTTGGAGGGGATGTGGAAAGCTGGGATACTGATAACTTGTTGGTGGAACTGTGAACAGATCCAACCATTCTGGAGAGCAATTTTGAGCTATGCTCAAAAAGTGATCAAACTGTACATACCCTTTGACCCAGCAGTGTTTCTATTGGGCTTAAATCCCAAAGAGGTCTTAGAGGAGGGAAAGGGACCCATATGTGCAAGAATGTTTGTGGCAGCCCTTTTTGTAGTGGCTAGAAACTGGAAACTGAATGGATGTCCATCAATTGGAGAGTGGCTGAATAAATTATGGTATATGAATGTTATGGAATATTATTGCTCTGTAAAAAACGACCAGCAAGACGATTTCAGAGAGGCCTGGAGAGACTTGCATGAACTGATGCTGAGTGAAACGAGCAGAAACAGGAGATCAATATACACCGCAACAACAATATTACATAATGATCAATTCTGATGGACATGGCTCTCTGTAACAAAGAATTGTCTCAAACCAGTTCCAATTCTTCAGTGAAGAAAACCATATACACCCAGAGAGAGGGATATGAAATGTGGACCACAACATAACATTTTCATGCTCTCTATTGATGTTTGATTGCATTGTGTTTCCTTTCTCTGATTTTCTTTTTTTCCCATGTAGATAGGATTTTTCTTGCACAACTTGTCAAGTATTTTAACATAATTAACATGTAGTGGACTTTCTGCCATCTAGGGGAGGGGAGGAGACTGGGAGTAAAATTTGTAACAGAAAATTTTGTAAAGATCAATGCTGAGGAACTACCTATACATATGTTATACAAATAAAAAGCTATATTAAAAAAAAGAAAAAGAAACATTACCTGTCTTCTGACTGCTATTGTTCTGACTGCCTTTTGCATATTCTCAGAATATAAGTGCCCTTGAAGAGCCAGGGAAAATATATGTGCTAGACAAAAGAAATACACAATTAAAAATTTTGAAGCCCTAGATTATGATAGAGATGAGGAAGGAAGAAACAAGCAATTAATGAAATAAATGGAACTTAGTCTGGATTATATTTTATCAATATCAAATCAAGAGATGGGCAGAATAGAATTGGTAGGAGAGAAATCAATCTCTCCTTGATGATTGTATGAACAGAAAGTAAAGTGTGATATTTTATGATATTATTTCTAAGAGGCCTTTAGATTTAGAATCTGAATCTTTTTTACCAGTCTATAGATCATTGGCAATACCTTTGTTGATTTAAATTCTAAAATTTTCAGTGGGATGGAAAGAACATACATTATGACAATGAGAAAGTCTGCAATTTGTATACATATAATATAACTATTAATATAAAAACTTGGCCAAATTTTGAATTTAAAAATTATGTTTAGTCAGCTGTGCATTGTTGATTTATTACATTTTGCCAACAGCTTTGTTTTACTTGGAATGCACAGTCCTTAAAAAAACAAAAACATTTCATCTTTAATCCCTGCCATCTATTCTCCCTCTCTGTCAACAACCTTAGCCTCCTTCCTGTGAATTACTGAATGTTCCATGAAATGAAAATTGTATCTTAAGAATTGACTTGCTGGAGGATTAAGTGAATATCTCAAATATGTTTATATTGTAAAGTGTTTTGTAAATTTAAACAATGATAATTTTTACCTTTCCTGTACCTATACTGAAAACTTAATTATAATGAGATAGCATCTCTTGATTCTACCATTCAGAAATGATATTATTGTGGCCTTACAAATGATGGTTTGCTATTTCTCCAGAGATGATCATCATCTGAATGTTAGATGAAATATGATATATTTATCATTATCATTATTATTATTAGCCAATTGACTAAGAAATAGTATATTAAATCATGAAAGGTGTGTAATTTAGTCAACAGAGGACTTGTCCACATATAAATTGAGTTATTCCAGTTATTGTAACCGTTACTAGCATTACTACAGTGACATGCTGTTAAAGTAAAAATATTTTTCTTCTTCTAGGAGCAATATAGTGGTCCTTTATTTTATATATATATATATATATATATATATATATATATATATATATATATGGTTTCCTCTTCTAAAACTTTAGATCTATCCAGCAACAATTGCAGAATTGATTTGAACAACTTTGAGTTAAAAATTCAAGAATGAGAGAAGTAACGAGGAAATTTTATGAAGCTATGAAAGTGACCAGGGAGAAAAGCACGAAGTGAAATGTGCCTGGTCCTTCTTCATTTAATGATCCCAGAGAAGCTGTCAAAAGATCAGGGAACCAGGTAGTGACAGAATTCATAAACATTCATATTTTCTTTCAAGTTTACAGCGTACTCTCTTCCCAAACAGGAAATAGAATGGAAAATACAAATATTTTAACATTTTATAGAAAAGAAAACTTTTAAAAGATCTGAGTGATTGACTTGCTATCAAATAGCTTACAATACCAGTCAACTAATTATAAGACTATTATCTAGTATATCATTTACTTTTGTCAAGTTGACTACTTTTTTGTAAATAGTATTTTAATTTTCCTAAGTACTCATGAAGATATTTTTCAACGTTCATTTTTACAAGGTTTTGACTTCTAAATATTCCTTTCTTCCTCTCTGCTGTCTTCCCTTTCCAGGCTGGCAAGCAATCTGATATTGGTTGTTCATGTGCAATCATATTAAATATATTTCCTCATTAGCTTTACTTTTTTAATGGCTTCTTTTAGATGAATAGATTAAAACTAATAGTAAGAAACATGTATCTAAAATTGGCAAGACAATCTCTCTCCCTTAATGTGTTTTAATAATTACAGGCTCAAAGTGATAGATATAGAAAGCAACAAGTAGGAACTTTCCAACTGGAAACAATGTAAAAGAAACTAGACAGAAGGACAGGTGTCAAGGATATGTTGCTGTTTTTGTAATAAGAAGGTATGGAATGCCAGAATGAAGGCAAAACATGATGAATCAGCTGCCAAAAGAAATACATTCTTCACTGGAATTGAAAACTCACTAAAGGCTTTTGAGTGATGCTAATCTAGCTTTTATGATAAAGATGCTACACTTGTATTTTAGCCCTAATGCATGGACATCACTAACTGGTCTTAAATATCTACAATGACCATGAGTCAAATTTCTTATGGGCTAATTAGAACTCATCAGGAGGTATTTTGACTATATATATATACACATATGTATAATACATATATATGTTAATATAATATATATATATATATATATATTGCTTATTAGTTCTTTCCTTTTTCCTTATTGTTTTAAATAAAACTTCCCTATTTAATGCTTTTGTTAACCTGAGTGCTGGTAGGTAATGGGCCAATCTCAGCCATTATATTTTGCTTTGTGCCTTACTGGTTGGTTCTTTTTGAGTAATTCATCATCATTGACTCCAATATTTAAAATTATTTGAAAACCTTATTATGGAGACCATTTTGGAACTATTTTGATGGTCATAATTCTTTCAAGTATATAGAAGTCACAGTATATGTTCAAGGTAGAAATTATTTAACTTATTAGTATGGTGTATATCATCCATTAAAACATTTATTTTAAAATTTATTTGATAGATATTGTGGATTAGAAAGGAAATAAATCTCTTGATCACAATATGATTAGCCATTAATTGTAATAAAACAGACAGGGGTGTCCATTATGTAGACAAAAATTTCTGAATGTAATTTTACCCTGATGTCCTCTCTGTTTATACCCTCTCCTTACCCCCAATAATTTCTATAGTATAGTATATTTCACTGAGAATTTTCTTTAGCAATTACTTCATAGGTCAGAACCAAAGGACAACATTCATAAAATATTATTACCTACAAGCATAAATATGGATATATTTTTTCAGTCCAAATTTGTATTAGCTTTCCCTGCTTTAGATGGTCAAATACTGGAAATAACATAACTTAAATATTCTTGGGGTTAGTAGAGTGATCCTTTTCCTCCCCACTAGTCATTCAACAACTGTTTATTAAGATTCTTCCTACATTTAAAACAATGTGATAATCAAGAAGATGCAGAAATGAATATGACATGGTTTTTCCCCTCAAGTTACTGACCACCTAATTCTATCAAATAAACTGTTAATTAAAGCAAATATCCTGAATTTGCAATCATTAAGATGACTACTAAATTAGCTCTCATCCTCTCTTTTTATTTAGTAAGTTTATTTATTTTTAATATGCATTGCTAGAGATATACATGTGTGTGTGTGTGTATTTACCAAGTTCTGTTTAAGGAGGTATTTAAAATAAAAGATAAAAAGAGTCAAAATGGAATGGACTTTGTATTGATTTGTTTGACTGGTGATTGCTCATCTGTATTTAGCCATCTCATCCTGTGCATTGTACTGCTTCTTTATATATTGTTGACATGGTAGACCACCTATGTATTTTCCTTTTTGAGGTTATAGATAGACTATTTGGCAGCTTAGGGAAGTGAAAAGAATAGTGCACTGAGTGGGAATCAAGAACTTCCTGATAAAATTCAAACAGAATACAGAATAGTACTGAGAATTGGAAAACCTGGAATCATAATATCATAGATGAAGAATTGGAAGGCAAATTAGAAAACATATTTCTTTTTTTTAAAGTAAGAATTAAAAGCATTTTTATTATTTAGTGCTGTGATTAGATGTAGAGTAAATCAAAATGATAAACTATCAAAATGTATTCATAACATAACATATTTCAATTGTTTATTTTTAACTACTTTTTTCCTTTTTTTAAATTTTTAAAATTTTTTTAAATTTTTAAATTTTATTTGCATAACATATGTGTGGGTAATTCTTCAACAATAACCTTTACATAGGTTTCTGTTACAAATTTTTCCCCCCAACTCCCCGCCCCTCCCCTAGATGGCAGGATATCCACTACATGTTAATTATGTTAAAATACTGGCAAATCGAATATATGTATACATATTTCCAAACTTATCATTGTTGTGCAAGAAAAATCTTATCTACACAAAAAATATATCAGATAAAGGAAACACAATGTAAGCAAACATCAATCAAGGA
>JAJPUD010011025.1:0-15850 GCA_023553655.1 Myrmecobius fasciatus | reverse complement strand
AAGGGAAGGGAAGGGAAGGGAAGGGAAGGGAAGGGAAGGGAAGGGAATATTTTCAACATCTTTTATCTTTGTTTTTTATTGTTGATTAATACTAGTTACTGTATGGTTAGGAGAAAAAGAACCATATATGTTTAACTGACTGTACACCTTTATCTTGAACACAAATAACCTAATTTGCTACCAGAAAAGAAAATAGCAATTTCATTTGAACAATTTTGGATAAGCACCGTTAAAGAAAACTATTGAGACAAAGGTAATGGAAGGAAATGAGCTGTATATGCATTTGTTCATTTGTTTATTCATAAGCAGGAAAAAAATGAAAAGACATTTAGTAATGAATGTTTTTCCATAAGAAATAGCCATTTATTTGCACACTCTTTGAAAGGTACTAAATGAAACCTGCTTTTTTTTTCCTTAACTGCTTGCATATATATTTGTTTACTTTCAATTGTTGATACCACTTTAAAAAAATCTATAGAATAAAAAATATGTAAAAATATAATGGGACTTTAAAAGCAATCTATACTATCCTATAACTCTAAGCATGCAGTGACTGGCATTTTACAGATTCTTAATAAAATCTTGCTGCTTTGTTCCATGGCTGAGAAAGGTGAGATACATACACGGCACCTAAATTGACCTGGTCATGCAACTAGTGAGTAGCACCAGAAGCTTTCACATGTATTCAACTTCTAATCCTATAGACTTTCCAAAACATCACAGCACCATCTCCATTTTGAAGACGTGATATCATACTGATTATAGGAGAATGAAACTGATTAAAGCGTTGGTGTAAGATTTAATATGTAATACAAGTTTTGGTTTAACAAGTCACCTATATCTTGTGTTATGATTACTAACCTGAAAGTTCTCATTTAAAAAAATAAATTAATACCCACTTTGTTAAAAGAACTTGAAAATTTTGGAAAACTAAACTTATTAATTCTATTTGTTTAAGTAAATAAGATAATCTTCAGAAACTAGTTGAAACTCCTTCATTTCTTTTTGCTTTTTACATATTTCCTAAAAAGAAAATACAAATACACACAAAAAAAGCCACATACAGACACACAACATATCCATGTAAAGACCTGCTTATCATTGGTAGATAGTTTCTTGCATTTTCTTAACAGTGTCTACATAATCAGTGATGGGACTTTTATTTCTTCATTCTTTGATTTTTGATGGGGTGATAAAATCAAGAAATATGGAGAAAAGATTCCACTATTTATTTTATATACATTGTTAACAAAATGCCAGCAACTATCTCTCAGTAATAAGTAGGTCTTCACATGAATATGGTTAGGTGAAAAAGTACAACCTAGATATTTGAAAATAAAACATATCCAACAACTGATACAGTGAAATTCTACTTCATAATTTTATTAGAGTCTAGAATTCAGTGCTTTTTAGTTATTTTTCTTTAGCATTTTTAGGAAATCTGTAAGTAACATGCACACAAGTACATATTTATATAATGCCTTTGTTGAATATGCATACTTCAGTGAGTTTACCCTGGAGATATAACAATAACTGAATTTTGTCTCAATATGTCAATGTGGCAACAACTAATGGATATTAGACGTCTGGTTTAGTTCAAGTTTTATCTGGCTTAGTAGTAGGATCAAAAATCGCACAGATTCTCTGTAAGTAGACAAATAGTCATCTTTCCCATCAAACTGCTGCCTGAAGAGTTGACTATCCAAGACAGAACATTTCATAGAAAAATAACATGTATTTTCAAATGATTTATATAGAAGTAAGGGGGGGCAGTGAAAATCACTAATGCTTTTTTTCCCTTTTCTTTATTACATTGCTTGGGTAGCTTTTACTATTAAAAAAAATCTTATTTAAAAAATTATTGATTTATTTTTGTTTTTATACCATAATCACTGCTACATATAACCCATCTATACTGTAGATTTGAATCTTCCTATTAACAAAGTGATGAGTTTTGACAATATCTCCAACCTTTTGTCCTTATTTGTCCTTACTCAGAGGAAGAAAGTCATAGAATATTAAGTCTAGACCTTACAGACAATCTAATCCAATGCCCTCATTTTATCATATAAGGAAACTGAGGCCCAGAAAATTTAAATGACTTCTTAAAGATTTTTCAGATAGTAAGGGTCAGAGGTAGAATTTGAATCCAGATAATCTGACAATACAGTTGGTAAAACTTTCTGTTGTAGCCTCTTCTATACAGTTTTATTTAATATATATTCTTCTGGATAACTTACAAAAGTAAGTTATTATCCTTACTTTTTAGACTATGAATTATAATACTGAACATTTATTATTTTAATATCACTATTTTGGAATCTGAGATAATTGTCTTAATTTCATAATGGCATTTCCAATGAGTAAATATACAGTAATTCAAAGGAACATTAAAAACTTCATCAGTCCACTTTAAGTGGCAAGTAACACCTCTTGGAGTAAGGTAGGCTATGAATTAGAGAATATTTTAAAAGAACTATTCATTTTTACTCTTTTTTGAACAAATACATTAAATGAGATTGCTAAAAACAAATGTTACTTTATAGAAGTCCTTTGGTAAATTACTTTAATATGCAGATAAGAATACTACATAATTTATTTATTGATTGGAAGTAAATGGGTGCTTCTAAGTATTTGACTAGGACAAAATAAGGATCTTTCAGTAAAAAGTCCATCTCCCTTCTTATGTATATGGATAAATTGCCTATAAAACTTTATATAATTCAGCAATTTTTAAAATAGAAACAATAAATATGTCAGAACATAATATAGAAATAATAAAAATATATTATAATGTAAATGTTAAATGTTTTATAAATACATGAATATATCCATTGAGTTATAGATGAATATAGAAATAATAGAAATTTGTTTTCATAATTCAGAAGTGAATTTTAAGGCAAGATATCTTCTATCTTCACTAAGATTGTCTGAGTGAAAGGGGATCTAATGATTTATACCATAGAATTAACAAGGAAGATATTGTTAAGGTAATGGGGGTGTTGTCTCTAAAAGAATTCAGGCTCAGACAGTTGCCAAAATATGCAAAGGCATTTTAATGAGAATTAAGCACACAGTGGGTAGACTAGCTCCCTGAAAGAATCAGCAGCCTATCCTAAAGGAAGGAATGGATTTTTATAGAGTAAATGGTGCTGATTACATCACATGATATGCATATTTTAAAGTTACAGGGGGAATTTGCTAACATGGTTAGGTTCTAAAATCTAGGTGGAACTGTGTGATTACCCAAAATGCATACAGAAAAGCCCACTGGAAAAGAAGGGTATTAATATATGGTAATGAAATTATAACTAGCATAAGTTCACCCAAGCTCAGCAAAGTAAAGACATTGGAGAAGATCCCTTTTGAGGTTTGCAGTCCAATGTCCTGCTATTGCGACTTTCTTATTGGTTGATTTCTATGGTGTGTATAAACCAGATGATGTGGTTGTAGAGTATGTTGGTCTGCCTTCCAGTGAGTGATGAAGAATTTCTGTAGGATGTGGGCAGGGAGCAGATATGGGCTAGACTGGGGCAGAGACAATAATCAGAAACCCATTGATATTTAATAAGAACAACTTACTGTTTTAAAACTCAGTTTTATCTCATGCAATTTAATTGAAATTATAATTCTTTAATACTTGTTAATGTATTTGTAATATGCTATGATACTCCTCTAATTCTCTACCATTCCTTCTATTGATATGTGCACTTGAACAATAAAGAAGCCCAAATATTTTAAAACATTTTTGGTAATAAACTGTACATAAGTCATCTTAAGTTTTTCAAAACTAGAACAATATAGAGAGGTTGGTATAGGAGCAAATGACTGGAAGTGCTAGTTGGCAATGTTTTGACATCTGTATTATGATTTTTTTTTCCTATTCTTCTAGATAACCTGTGTTTCTTTATGTGGTCTTATATATTCTTTCTTCAAGTACATGGACTTTGATTAATGTAAAGATTTGTGTTTTTAACATTACTTTTATTCTGCCAGATTTTACTCAACTTAGTAATTTTGCATTCTAAATATTGCTGGTTATCTGGTGTTTAGAATTCAACACTTTGAGGACTATAGTTCAGTCAGATAAGGTCTTTTAGGCAACAAAGTGAAAAATGTGCTGAGATTTTGGTTCAAATCCTGCCATGGCACCATGAAATATTGACTAAGTTACATAATCTCTTTTAACCTCACAAACTAGAAAAATAGTGATAATAATATCATGGATATCACGAGGTTGTTCTGAGAATGAAATAAAATAATATTCATAAAATAATTACCACAGTGCCTGACACAAAGTAGGGACTTAATGAAAACTTGTTTTTTTTTTCTTTTCTTATCTACAAAATCAGAATAATCAAAATTTGGTCAATCTTCTAATTTAAATTTGCAGAAATAATTTATCATTCAAATGTCCAAAAGAGAATGCATTTAAAAAGTCATAACAATCAAATTTCATTAGTAGATTGATTTCACAGTGACAATCCATTGGTTGAATTATGTGATTTTTCCTGAGATTGCGTGGTAGAGGCAGAAATTTCTTTTTAACTAGTGCCATTTAGGAAGTTGCCTCTTGTCTATGGCATTGTCCCAGCTCTCTTGGAAATGGCTCAGGGACTGAAAAATTGTCAACATGTTGCTTAATTACCTGCACCTGTCTACACAAGAACATCTTATATGGTAATTATGGTTCTGGTGCAAGCCATCAGACATGGGGCTTTATTGTTCCTCCATTTCTCCTCATCTCCCAATTAATTCCCAAGACTACCTTTTGGCTTGTGATCACCCCCAATCAAAGCAAAATAAATTGACTTAAATCAAAAAGAGTAGAAATGGTGGGAAAGATAACCCTCCCTAACTTTTGGCAAACATAGGCCTAGATTTGGAGAAACACATGAAAATGAAATGAAGAAATGCTATGTAAGTGGATTAACTTAAAGATATATACCTTAAAGAAATTTATAAATTCCAAAAACTAACTCTTTTATTTTATTAAATTGTTTATTCTGTTTGGGGGTCAGTGGGAGTCAGAAAGAAATCAAAGAATTACATCCAATCTGAAAGGTCATCCAAATGATACATTTTACAAAGCAACTAAAGCCATGTTTCCAATTCATGGTAAAGTAGGTATGGATTTTTTTTTAAGAAGAGAGGATATATCCAAGTAGGTATTCAAATCTCTGCTTCATAGCTTTCTTATACTGCTTCATCTACCCCCATAGAGACGTCCTGTCTCCCATTGTGTGCAGCTGAGTCTCAAGCACTCCTGGTTGCATCATGATGGAGGCAAAAGACATTTCCTCTGGTTGTTAATGGAACTCATATCCTGAAATACTCTAAGCAGTCTTCAAAATCCTCTTTCTTCCTTTCCACTCCTGCATTTTCTGAGGCTCTGTGGATAAAGAATAGATTTATTCCCCCTTGTCCAATGCTGAGTTTCTGGGTTCCAGGAACTTTCAGCTCTAATATTATAAAAATTTCACAGATTTTCTTTTTTTCTTTTTTGATAGTGTGGTTATTATATATATATATATATATATATATATATATATATATATTCTTTATCACTGAAAATGCCAGATGAGGTATAATCATTCTTATTGCCAGAAAAGGGTTATCATGAATCCAGAGAAAGATTCAGACTGATGGATCTGGATACTTAAAAACACATTTGAAAGGGGATAGCATCTGCAAATTAGTTGGTGAAATGGATTTGGAACATGTCCCTTGATCAGGAAGTAGGTGGATCATTAAATATCTAATTCAGGATACTGGGTTCCACATAACCATATTTAGGGATTTAGCTATCCTCTTATACCAGAAAGCACTACTAGGAAAAGGAAGGTGACAGAAAGGACATGACACTCTACAAACTATGGCTTGGCAGTTCTTTTCTGTTACTATAGTCCTACTTCTGTAATAACAAAATACTTATAAATATTATGTTGCTATACTACAAAATAATGTGAAAAACAATTTAAAGTCAGTGTATTTAATTGCCCATGTGACATGAATCACGTAAATTAGCTTCATTGAGACTCAATTTCGTCTTCTATAAAATGATGAAGATAGACAAAATAACTTTTGTATTACTTATAATTGCAGATCTAAGATCTATTTCTATTTAAGAACTTAATTAGTTTTGATCAAGTTCAAGAAGTGTTTATTAAGCACTTGTATTTAAGATACTTTTGCTTAAAACTAGGAAAGAAATATAGATGAGGGAAAAATCCAGCATTTCTGCCTTCAAAGAGCTCATCATTTAGGACAAAGTTATGGGAAAAAGACAAGCCTGATGAAGGGAATTTTTAAGGGAAAAAATAAAGAGTTCAGTCTAGATATTTAATCTGGATATATTAAGTATTCAGATTGACATGTGTGAAATGCAGATGGAGATGCATGTCTGGAAATGAAAGAAGAGATCAAGATTAGAGATAAAGATTTTGGATTCCTCATCTTAGTGTTGATGGTTGAGAACATATAGAAGAAAGAGTAAAGGCACTAGGCAAGGAAAAAAAAAATCTTTGAGAATCTTCTGAATTTATACAGAACAGAAGGTACAATCAAAGCCACAGGAAAAGATGAAAAAGGAGTAATCATAAAAACAGATCCATGTGAAGTCACTGTCACAAAAGCCAAAGGAAGGGAGAATATTGGAAGAAAAGAATTGTTTAATAGTACCAAAATCTAAGATGATGAGGACTGAGAAAATGTCTTTGGATTTATCAATAAAGGACCCATAGAGTAGTCATTCTCCTTTGCATCTGTTGCTTTTCCTTGTTTCAGTTTTAAGGAGCAAGATGTCCCTTCCATTTTAAGCTCATCAACTTTAATCTAATTACCACACTATTAATTCAAGCCTTCACTAATACTACCTCCCTCATCATGCTCACTTCTGATTGGAGATTTGGAGGATGGAGCATCAAATTCTTAATTTTATTCTTCTCCTTATCTGCTGCCAGAGTTGGTTTCCCTCCCAATTTATATGTCAGTCTCCTCTGTTTCTTCTCCTTCCCCATCAGATCATAAGCTTCTGAGAGCAAATACTGTCTTCCTTTTTATTAGTTGCAGTCCTAGCACTTAGGGCAGGGTCTGGTATATAGTAAATGCTTATAAATGTTTATTGCATCCATTAATGGACTTCTGAAGAAATGAATTCAGTTCAAGTTATGTTGGCACAAGCCAGATTGTAAGTATGTGAGGAAATGAAAGCAACAGGTTCAGGATATTTTGGTTTTTTTTATAAGTTGAATAGTGAAGAGAAAGAAAGAGACATGTTGAGAGCCTGAAGAGGTAGCTAAGAATGGAGAGAAGTTATGCAAAGAGGGATGGAGGAGGAAAGAGAAGAACAAAAAGGACAAAGAAGACAAGGGAAGGAGACAATGGGGAGGAGATATCTCAGTAAGAAAGGTTGATCTTGGCAATAGGGAGATCATGTTTTCTCTTTTGCTCAATAGCTTGCAAATTCCTGAAGAGCAGAGGTCATGACACATATGAATATGCATAATGGCTAGAACATTTGAGAGGTTCAGTAAATTATGTGTAATCTATCTATATCTATACCTATACCTATACTTATACATACTCATACATGCACACACACATATACATGTGTGTATGTAGGTAAATAGTGATGAGTCAGAATTTTCCAGCATGATTAATCACCACATGCAACTCCCTCATTTTAATGATAATAAATGGACAAATGATAAATAATATAAAATACACAGTTAATGACAGAGTTAGGACCTAAATTTAGATATTCGAACTTTTGAATCAGTGTCTCTTCAAATAGATGAGAAGGAAGAAGGAGGAGGAGAAGAAGAAAAAGAAGGAAGAAGAGGAGGATGATTGTAGTGGTGATGATAACCCTAAAAAGATCGATATTTTTCTAAAGTGAATGCAATAAAACTAAACATTGCTAAGTTACATGTATATAATGATTTTCATGATAATGACTGACATGTATTTGAAAAAGGTTACGATTTTAAGTAAAATGAATTAGTATTAGTTCTAACATTAATAGCTCTGCTTCTAAATTAGCTATGTTCATTTGGTCAAGCTATGTATTTTGGATGACTCCCATAATCAGTTTCTTTGTATTTAAAATGAGATGGTCTTTCCCTTCATCCACCCATCCAAAAATGCTAGTTCAGCTCTTTTGATACAATATTCAAAGGAAAGAGCTTTAATAATCTCCAAAAATTTCTGAAATTATTCAAAAATAAAATTTCTTATATTACTTTGCTTATGACGATTATTTTTATTCCAATGTTCCAAGTTGTATTATTTTTTTTTATCATAGGTAATCTTCTGGATGCTTTTCAACTATTAAGCTTCATCCAATTCCATCATTCATAGGGCTGTAATATGGCAGCCAGTTTGTTATGTGCCATCTTCTTTTAAAGTAGCAAAAGAAATAAATGCATTATTGAGTTTATGGATGTTAATCATGACCCACCCAACATGTCATTATCTTTAAAAGATATGGTTTCAAATTACCATATGGAAGAAAGGAGAATTTTGACTATTTAAAGAAATATTTCTGAAGAAATATTACATTACAAATGCAAACAGATTGAGAAAGCAGAGGTTGTTCAGTATGTATGGATAATATTAGATTACATCTCAGTATTCACAGTAATAAGATTCAAGTTTCTTGGAAGAGAATGAAAGATTATACAACATTTTATTTGTTTATTATTTTTTAAAAATATTGATGATTTATATGCCACTTTCAAGTATGGAAAAATGAAAATAATTTAAAAAAATGGAAGAATGTGAGATATCGAAAACTTGACTTAAAAAGAGCACATGAATGTTTCCCTAAGATGTCAAGTTAATATTTGCTAGATCTTGCCAGACTAGAAAATTCAAAAGTAATTAGCTACAACAGAAGTAAATGAATGTCATTTCTCAACCTCAGAGTATTCTAGCCTATAAACATTAAACTAAAATAGTAATTTTATAATAGAGACTTGGGTTTTTGGGATAATGGTGGGATCACTGAGGGAATGAATAAATTCCTTACTGGTAAAGCAGGGAAAACTTGGTATTATTCATTAATAAAATATAAATCCAGCTTCAGTCTAAAAAAGAGAATGATGGAGCAAAAGCAAAAACAAAAATAGAAAGCCCTGCATATGTGTATATACTAATAGTTATAAAGGAGTTTAAATACAATAAAACAATAGGTGGTCTGAGGCATTCACAAAGGACCACAAAAGGAGAAGTAAGGAATAAAATATGCCACTTAAGATATTTATACAGAAATGCACAAAGTATAATTAGTATACTTACATGAACTTGATGAACTAGATATACTAAAATAATGAAGTAATTCTGACCTACAGATATCACTGACATTTGTTGAGATATAAGCCAGTATTGGAATATGACTCTGAATTAGTCATGCCTTATTAAAAAGAATCCAAATAAATAGCTGGAATCAGAGGAGAAAATCAAGAAGAAAATGATGTCGGTGCAGATTAATAAAAGTAGAAACAGAAGTGGAATAATATTGACTTAGAAAAAAATTAGGTAGCAGGGCCAAGATTCCAAATTAAAGGCAGGAACTCATCCAACCTCTCCCCCAAACCACTCCAAATTTCTCTGGAACTAGAGTGGGGACCTAGTGCATAATCCCAGCACAGGCTGCACCAACAGGGCCCTAGCCCCTGCCCTGGCCCCAGCTCTAGCCCCGACTCAAGATTGGCCTAGACCCCAGCATTAGCAAGGCAGGATCTCTGAATCAGTAGTAGTGTTAGAAACTTTGGGCCCACTTTGTGCCACTGCAGACAAGGCTCCACTTTGGGATCCAAGCTTCAGCAAAGCAGAACTCTATTGATTTAGCATAGTTCATTTTACAGCTATAGTGAGGCTGGGACACTCCTAACAGCTCCAGGGCACAAAAAAACCTGCTTGTGGTCAGATTCCTAAAAGGATCTCTGAAAATAGCTGCACAAAACTCCTGAGATTTGGGACAGTGCACCCTTCACCCGGGAAAAAGAGCCCCACCTTAACAAAGAGTTAAAAGCCAAGTAATAGGTTAGGAAAATGAGCAGGCAACAAAAAAAGTTTCTGACTATTGAAAGTTATTGTGGTGACTAGGAAGATCAAATCATACATTCAGAAGATTATAACAAAGTCAAAGCTCCTATATCCAAAACCTCCAAGAAAAATAAAAATTGAGTTCAGGCTACAGAAGAGCTCAAAAGGGATTTTAAAAATTAAGTAAAAAACACATAAGAAAAATTAAGGAAAGAATTGAGAGTGATGCAAAAAGACATGCAGAAAATTAATGAGGAGAAAAATGCTTTAAAAAGCAAAACTGGCCATTTGGGAAAGGAGATACAAAAGTTCAATAAAGAAAGGACTGCTTTAAAAATGGAATCAAGTAAATGGAAGCCAGAGATTTCATGAGAAATCAAGGTAAAGTAAAGCAAAACCAAAAATAAATTGAAAAAGTATTTTAAAAAATGTGAAATATCTCATTGGAAAAAATCTGACTTGGAAAATAAATTAAGGAGAGATAATTTAAAAATTATTGGTCATCCTGTAAATTGTGATTATAAAAAAAATATAGGGGCAGCTATAGATAGGATAGAGCACCAGCCCTGAAATCAGGAGGACTTAAGTTCAAATCTAGCCTCAGACACTTAACATTTCATAGCTGTGTGACCCTGGACAAGTCACTTAACCCCAATTGCTTCAGCAGAAAAAAAAATAATATAGACATCATCTTTCAAGAAATTATATATGATAATTGTGGAAATGCATAAAGAAGTGCACGTTTAACATACATTGGATTACTTGCCATCTAGGACAGGTGGTAGGGAAAAAATTTGGGAAACAAGGTAATGTAAGGATGAATGCTGAAACCTGTCTATGTATTTAATTTTTTTATGTATGTATTTTAAAAATAAAAAGTTTTAATTAAAAAAGAGAAATTATTAAAGAAAATTTCCCTGATATTCTAGAACCAGAGAGTAAAATAGAAATTAAAAGAATCTACTGTTCACCTCCTGAAAGAGATCCAAGCCACATTCTAGAATTCCAGGTCAAGTGGAAAATATTACAAGCATCTAGATTGAAACAGTTTGAATATAGTGCAGTAGAATAACACACGATTTAGCAGTTTCTACATTAAAGGACCAGAGGATTTGAAATATGATATTCTGGAGAGCAATGGAGCTAAGATTATAATCAAAAATCACCTACCTGCCAAACTGAGTTTTCCTCTTAAGAGGAAAAGATGGTCAATCAATGAAACAGGATTTTTAAGAATTAAGGTGAAAAGAGCAGTGCTGAATAAAAATCTTGATTTTCAAATACAGGACTCTGAAGAAACATAAGGAGGTAATCAGAAAAGTGATATAACAGACTTAATAAAGTTTATATGTTTACATTCTTACATGGGAGGATGAAACCTGCAACTCATTAAAGCTTTTTCATTATTATGGCAGTTAAAAGGACTATATATAGACAGAGGGCACAGGTGTGAGTTGAATATGAAGGAATAATAACTTTAAAAAAAAGGTTGAAATTAAGGGATGAAAGAGGAATACATTATAAGACATGGAGAGGGAGAAGTGGAATGGTGTGAATTATCTGCCATAAAAAGGGACAAGAAAAAACTTTTTATAGTGGAGTGAAAGGGGAAAAAGAGAGTGAGAATTGAACCTTATCATTATCAGAATTGGCTCATAGAGGAAATAACATGCATATTCAATAAAAGTATAGAAATCTATCTTACCCTACAGGAGAATAGGAAGGAAATGGAATATGGGAAGTGAGAAAGGATGATAAAAAAGAGAGCATATTGAGGGAGGAAGTGGTCAGTAGCAAAACACTTCTGAAAAGGGACAGAGTGAAAGGAGAAAGAGAATAAATGGGGGAAAGCAACTAACAATAGTAATTGTAAAAAAAAAATCAAAGCAAATTTCTCTGATAAGTCCTCATTGCTCAAACATAGAGGGAACTTAAACAAATTTATAAAAAATAAAAGCCATGCCCCAATTGATAAATGATCAGAAGATATGACCTGCCCTCAAAGGGTTATAATTTCATGAAAATCCTTTAACCTAACAACACCACTATTCAATATTAATACAAAAAGAGATTCAAAAAAAAGAAAATGACCTATAGGTACAAAAGCATTCATAGCAACTCTGGGTCAAAAAATAAAAATAGAATTGAGGAGACCTCCATCAATGGGGCATGGCTCAAAAAGCTGTCATGTATGTTTATGATGGGATATTATTGTTGTGTGAGAAATAATGCACAGGATGCTCTCAAAGAAAACAAAACAGGACTCTCCATGCCTAACTGCTTTGTGGGGAAGGAGACACCCTTTCTTGAAAGAACATAATAAAATTCCTTTCTGATTTTACATTGGAAAAAAAAGAAAAGAAAAGAAAAGAAAAAGAAAAAACAAAACAAAACAAAACTCTAGGAAGTCCTCCATGAACTCAAGCAAAGTGAAATGTTTTATTTACAAAGTAATAGCACTTTCCTGGGATGACTAGCTGTGACTGCAATCATCCATGACTACTCTGAAGGACTAAAGATGAAAAATTCTGGATATAAATCAGATTTTTCATTTTTTAACTTAATTTTTCTTGAGGGCTTTTATTTTCATTAGGGTGGGAGATGTGTCTTTTTTGTTTTTTTCACATCTTGACTTTTATGGAAATATTTTGTATAACTTTACAAGTAATTTCTTAATTGTGAGTGGAGATAAGAGAACTGAAAACTCAACAATTTTAAAAATAAATATAAAAAATTAATTTTGAATTTAATTGGAGAAATTATTAAATAAAGAAAATAAACCAAAACAAAAATGATTGTGGTAACCAGATCATAATTTGGGAAAGAGATAAGCTATGGCAGTAATGGGGATTTCAATTATTTGAATGTCTGCTAGAATTTTCTCTCTTTGCCAAAAATATGTTAATTCATAAAAACATCTTTCAAAAAGGGATAAAGTGATTAGGAGAACTGTCGTTTAACAACTGATTCTCATTAATGAGGAGGAACTGGTTGCTCAAGTACAAATGAGGGTAACAGTGGGGTGGAAGGGGAGTTGACATAAATTTATTCCATCTCCACAGGTCTGAGAGGTAAACTATCCTATGTTCCTCTAATTTATTTATAATATCACTCTTTATATCTAGATCATGAACCCATTTAGGTGTTATCTTGCTATGTGGTGTTAGGTGTGGGTCAAGCCCTAATTTCTTCCATACTACTTTCCAATTTTCTCAGCAGTTTTTGTCAAATAGTGAATTCTTATCTCAAAAGCTGGGGTCTTGGGTTTGTCAAATACTAGATTGCTATAGTTATTGCCTATTTTATCCTGTGATCCTATGCTATTCCACTGATCTACTACTCTATTTCTTAGCCAGTACCAAATGGTCTTGATGACTGCTGCTTCATAATATAGTTTTATATCTGGCACAGCTAGGCCACATTCATCAGCATTTTTTTCATTAATTCCCTTGAAATTCTTGGCCTTTTGTTCTTCCAGAGGAACCTTGCTACTATTTTTTCTAGATCTGTAAAATAATTTCTAGGGAGTTTGATTGATATGGCACTGAATAAGTAGATTAATTTAAATAGTATTGTCATTTTTATTATATTCTTTTGGCCTACCCATGAGCACTTGAGATTTTTCCAACTGATTAGATCACTTTGTGTGGAAAGTGTTTTCTAATTTTGTTTGTATAGTTTATGACTTTCCCTTGGCAGATAGATTCAAAAATATTTTATACTATTGACAGTTATTTTGAATGGAATTTCTTTTTATATCTCTTGCTACAGGACTTTGTTGGTAATATATAAAAATGCTGATGCTTTATGTGGATTTATTTTGTATCCTGCAACTTTGCAAAAATTGTGAATTGTTTCTAGTAGTTTTTGAGTTGAGTCTCTAGGGTTCTCTAAGTATACCATCATATCATTTGCAAAGAGTGATAATTTGGTTTCCTCATGACCTATTCTAGTTCCATTAATTCCTTTTCTTCTCTTCCATCCAAAGCTAACATTTCTAAACAATATTGAATATGGATGGTGATGATGGGCAGCTTTGTTCACACCTAATCTTATTGGGAATGGTTCTAGCTTGTCCCCCTTACATATGATGGTTGCTGATAGTTTTAAATACATGCTACTGGTCATTTTAAGGTAAAGCCTATTTATTCTTATACTCTAGTGTTTTTAATGTTTTTTTCTGCACCTATTGAGATAATCTTGTTTTTGTTAATTTGGTTATTGATATAGTTGACTATACTGATAGTTTTCTTTATTTTGAACCAGCCTATATTCCTGGTATAAATCCTTTTTGGTTATAGTGTATTATCTTGGGGATGATGTTCTGTAATCTCATTACTAATATTTTATAATATTAGTTCATAATAATCAGGAGTTACTTTGACCAACTTTATGCCAATAAATTTGATAATCTAAGTGAAATGAAGGAATATCTACAAAAATATAGATTGCCCAGATTAACAGAAGAGGAAATAAATTCCTTAAATACTCCCAATTTAAGAAAAGAAATAGAACAAGTCATTAATCAGCTCCCTAAGAAAAAAATCCCCAGGGCCAGATGGATTTACATGTGAATTCTATCAAACTTTTAAAGAACAATTAACTCCAATATTATATAAACTATTTGGAAAAAATAGGTAATGAAGGACTCCTACCAAATTCTTTTTATGACACAGACATGGTACTGATACCTAAACCAGTAGAACAAGAAAAGAGAAAGAAAATTA
Organism: Myrmecobius fasciatus; assembly: GCA_023553655.1. Classification (NCBI taxonomy): domain Eukaryota; kingdom Metazoa; phylum Chordata; class Mammalia; order Dasyuromorphia; family Myrmecobiidae; genus Myrmecobius; species Myrmecobius fasciatus. The sequence goes on along the minus strand of JAJPUD010011025.1, from coordinate 1,073 downwards.
TAGACCAATCTCCCTAATGAATATTGATGCAAAAATCTTAAATAAAATATTAGCAAAAATATCACAGAAAATCATCTCCAGAATAATACATCATGACCAAGTATGATTTATACCAGGAATGCAGGAATGGTTCAATATTAGGAAAACTATTAGCATAATTGACTATATCAGTAACCAAATTAACAAAAAAAAACATATGATAATCTCAGTACATGCAGAAAAAGCAGTTGATAAAATCCAACATCCATTCCTATTGAAAACACTAGAGAGTATAGGAATTAATGAACTTTTCCTTAAAATAGTCAATAGCATCTATTTAAAACCATCAGCTAGCATCATGTGTAATGGTGATAAACTGGAACCATTCCCAGTAAGATCGGGGATGAAACGAGGTTGCCCACTATCACCATTACTATTCAATATTGTATTAGAAATACTAGATTTGGCAATAAGACAAGAAAAAGAGAATAAAGGAATTAGAGTATGTCATGAGGAAACCAAATTATCACTCTTTGCAGATGATATGATAGTCTACTTAGAGAACCCTAGAGAATCAACTAAAAAAACATTGGAATTAATCCACAACTTTAGCAAAGTTGCAGGATACAGAATAAGTCCACATAAATCATCAGCATTTTTATATATCACTAACAAAATCCAACAGCAAGAGATACAAAGAGAAATTCCATTTAAAATAACTTTCAATAGTATAAAATATTTGTGAAAGTCAGGATCTATATGAGCAAAACTACAAAACACTCTCCACACAAATAAAGTGAGATATAAACAAATGGAAAAATATCAAGTGCTCTTGGATAAGTCGAGCAAATATAATAAAGAAGGCAATACTACATAAACTATTCTATATATTTAGTGCTATACCAATCAAACTCCCAAGAAATTATTTAACAGACCTAGAAAAAATAACAAAATTCATTCAGAAAAACAAAAGGTCAAGAATTTCAAGGGAATTGATGAAAAAAAAAAGCAAATGAGGGTGGCCTATCTGTACCAGATCTAAAACTATATATTATAAAGCAGTGGTCATCAAAACCATTTGGTACTGGCTAAGA
>JAJPUD010011024.1:0-57246 GCA_023553655.1 Myrmecobius fasciatus | reverse complement strand
GAAAAGGAAATATAAATAGTTTGGTAGAACTTAATCTTTTAAAAAAATTTTTTTATTACAGCTTTTTATTTGCAAAACATATGCATGGGTAATTTTTCAACACTAACCCTTGCAAAGCTTTCTATTACAAATTTTTCCTTCCTTTCCCCCACCCTCTCCCCTAGATGGCAGGAAGTCTAATACTTTTTGTTAATTATGTTAAAATACTTGACAAATCAAATATGTGTATTTTAACATAATATTTATACAGTTATCTTGCTGTACAAGAAAGATTGGATCTATAAGAAAAAAAAAACTGAAAAGGAAAACATAATTCAAGCAAACATCAATAGAGAGCATGAAAATGTTATGTTGTGGTCCAGACTCAGATCCCACAGGCCTCTCCCTGGGTGTATATGGCTTTCTTTATCACCGAACAATTGGAACTGGTTTGAAACATCTTAGTCTTGATGAAAGTCTCTAACATTATTGACCGTGGCTCAGCAATCTCATCCTCAGCTTCTTTCTGCATCCCAGAATGTCATTCATTTGGGTCAGGTGACTTGAATTCATCAAAGGCAAGTAGGTGCTATCTTACTATCTACTTAATCTGTCTTGAGTATCAACTTTCTGACAGTCATTTTTCCTCTCTCATTCCCAGCAAAAGTCATTCTTCTTGGCAGAGAAAACAAAAAGCAAAACAAGACTTAAGCCATTTTTCCTTGTTTTTGTTGTCAGCAGTTCTTTACCATCAGTCTTCCTTGCACTAATCAGAGTTCATCAGACTCATTCATTTTTATACTATTCATGTTAAAAGCATAAATTATTTGTCTGAACTCTGAGGTACCACTATACACCTGTCAGATTGGCTAAAATGACAGGAAAAGATGATGACTATTGGAGGGGATGTGGGAAAACTGGGACACTGATACATTGTTGGAACTGTGAACAGATCCAGCCGTTCTGGAGAGCTCAAAAAGTTATCAAACTGTGCGTACCCTTTGACCCAGCAGTGTTTCAATTGGGCCTATATCCCAAAGAGATCTTAAAAGAGGGAAAGGGCCCCACATGTGCAAGAATGTCTGTGGCAGCCCTTTTTGTAGTGGCTAGAAACTGGAAACTGAATGGATGCCCATCAATTAGAGAATGGCTGAACAGATTATGGTGTATGAATGTCATGGAATATTATTGTTCTGTAAGAAACGACCAGCAGGACGATTTCAGAGAGGCCTGGAGAGACTTGCATGAACTGATGCTGAGTGAAATGAGCAGAACCAGGAGATCATTGTACACAGCAACAACAAGACTATACGATGATCAATTCTGATGGACATGGCTCTCTTCAACAATGAGATGATTCAAACCAGTTCCTATTGTTCAGTGATGAAGAAAGCCATTTACACCCAGGGAGAGGCCTGTGGGATCTGAGTCTGGACCACAACATAGCACTATTGATGTTTACTTGTATTCTGTTTCCCTTCTCAGATTTTTTTTTTCTTGTAGATCTGATTTTTCTTATATAGCAAGATAACTATAAATATGTATACATATATTCAATTTGTCAAGTATTTTAACATAATTAATAGGTATTAGATTTCCTGCCATCTAGGGGAAGGGGTGGGTGAAGGAGGGAAAAATTTGTAACAGAAAGATTTGCAAGGGTCAATATTGAAAAATTACCCATGCATATGTTTTGCAAATAAAAAAACTTTAATTAAAATAAATTATTTGTCTGATTCTACTCACTTCACTCTGCATCAGTACATACAAGTCTTCCTAGATAAATGAAACCATCACTTCATTTCTTATAGGAAAACAGTATTCTATAACATCCACATATCTTTTTTTTTGCACTATATTTTTTACAAAATGGGGCTTGATTTACTGTTTTGTCCATTTTTTAAAGACATAAAGTGATGGAGAAATTACAATACAGATTAATCTTAAAAGCTTATTAGGGGCAGCTAGGTGGTGAAGTAGACAGAACACCAGCCCTGAAGTCAGGAGGACCTGAGTTTAAATCTGACCTCACACATTTAACACTTCCTAGTTGTGTGACCCTGGGCAAGTCACAACACCAATTGCCTCAGCACCAAAAATAATAAAGCTTATTAGGTACACATTTTTTCGTTTTCCTCCCTAATTACATAGTATTTTATTTACCCTCCTTAAATGTCAAGAAAATTTTTGTCATTCTTTTTTATAAGATTTTTGGGTTCCAAATTTTCTTCCCTTTTCCCTTCTCTCCTCCCCTCTTCTAAAGATGATATGAAATTTGATATAGTTTATATATGTGCCATCATATAAAACATATATCCATATTAGTCACAGTTGTGAAAGAAGAAACAGATCAAAAGGAAAAAAAAAGGAAAAGAATAAAGCAAGTGGAAAAAAAATGCTTCAATTTGCATTCAGAGTCCATCAGTTCTTTTTCTGAAGGTGAATAGCATTTTCCTTCATGAGTCCTTTGTCCTTACTTTAGATCATTGTGTTGCTGAGAACTGAGTCATTCAGAACTGATCATCACACAGTGCTGCTGATACTGTATAGAATGTTTTACTAGTTCTGCTCATTTCACTTTGCATGAGTTCATACAAGTCTTTTCAGATTTTTCTGAAATCTTCTTATTGCATAATAATATTGCATTTCATTCATATGCCATAATTTGTTTCACTATTCCCCAACTGACAGGCATCCCCTCAGTTTTCAATATTTTACCACCACAAAAAGGGATGTTATAAATATTTTTGCACATATAGATCGTTTTCCTTTTTTTTTTTTTTATGATCTCTTTGGGATACAAACCTAGAAGTGGTATTGCTGGGGGAAAGGATATGAACAATTTGGTTGCCGTTTGGGTAATTCCAAATTGCCCTCTAAAATTGTTGGAGTAATTCACCATTTACCAATAATGCATTAGTGTCTCAATTTTACTTACTTTGTGCAGGGCTCTAGGCCAAGTGCTGGAAGTAGAGAGAAAAAAATAAAGCATTGCATTACTCCAGAGCATTTGTTCAGAAAGTATGAAAGGCCCCAAACACTCTATGTGGATTCCCCCTTTGTTGCACTTTTAGAAAGAAAGGGTCAAGAGTTACACCCATCCCCCCCCCCAAAAAAATTATAGGTCCATTTGAGAGTTGAGTATTTCAACACACCAAGTATCTAGGACTTTATCTATGATGCAAATTAAATTTCTATTTTAAACGGCAACCATTTAAATGGAAGCTCCTTCAGGGCAGGATCTACGGTTTTACAAGTAGGAAATACAGCTTTTACCAAAGTAAATTGCAGCCTCCTTTTGCCTGAGATAGAATATAAGCTTCTGGAAGACTGGTTTAGCATTAGGCTTGGCAAGTCAAGCCTATTTAAAAGGCATTTATTAAAAGCTTATTGTATTCCTTAAACTCAACTTCAGACACTAACTTGATCATGGATGGTGAGAGTGATGAGGGAAGAGCCCTTAAGAGAACTCAAAGCTTGGGAACCTAGAAACTTAAAATGCCCAGAAGCCACTCCTGGGAATACCATCTTTAGGGGACATACCAAAGTGGAGCCAAGGAATAATTAATTTGGATAGATTGCCATCAGCTTACTCCCTGTTTTAACTAATTCTTCTGGCTAACTAAGTGCAAAGCTCAGTTGTTTCTACCTACTGATGCTGTATAGATACTGCTACATTCTTTTAACTGTCAGCATCTTGGAGAAGCTTTTGTCTTGACAGGAGCTACTCCTCTTCACCAAGATAGATTCCTTCTGTGATTTAAAGTGTAGTTACATCCCTAATTGATAAATAAATGGTCAAAGGATAGGAACAGGCAGTTTTCATATAAAGAAATGAAAGTTATCTATAGACATATGAAGTAGTGCTCTAAATCACTTTTGATTAAAGTATTGCAAATTAAAACAACTCTGAGATACTATCTCACCTCAACATGACAAAAAAGGACAGTAATCTGATTTGTTCAACCATTCCCTTTGAAGTTTCAGAATTTCATTCTTTGGGATTTCATATCCCTCCTGGGTTTATTTATTTTGAAGATCCCACAGGATTACCCCTATCCTTCCTATAAACCTTTTGAAATCTCCTTTCCAAAAGTCTAGGGTGCATGTAAAACTAAGCAGTTTTCTAGACCTCTATCACAAATTCTAGGAGAGCTGGTCCCTTTCCCCTTGAATTTCTAATCTAGTTCATGTTGCCTGAGCCAGTCTTAGATACATTAGTTCCTTACAGGAAGGTTTGCATTTCCCTATAGTTCCTTCAAGAAACCAAAAGCAATGGATTTACCAACCAATTTAAGGTAAAAAAAAAAATCAATGGGGACACAAAAATACACATAAGAGCCTACAGAACAGCAGCACATACACAGAGAAGTAGCTGATAAAAGTAGTTAGAGAAGGGGTTAGAGAAGCTGCCCAACCTTATTCAAACTCAAGGGAAAGGCTCAAGACAGAGATTTACCTAATACATAGCTCCCCAAAGGAACAAAGGGAATCAACAATAATAGGGAGCCAAGGCATGCCTGAAGGCACTACTTGGATTTCTCTCTAAATCGTTCCTGTGAATTAGGATCTACATAGTCCACTGGGGAAAATGGAATTTTTTAGTAGGGCTCTTAGTGTATGTAGCACAATAAATCTAAAATGACTGTGTAGGTCCCTAAGGAAGGCAGAGAAACGACCAGCAAGATGATTTCAGAGCAGAGCTCACCAAGTGGAGAGTTTCTTGACTTCCTAGAAATCCTGAATTCTTCCTGCATGGATGACCTCCATCCCAGGTGGTACTATCTGTCAACAGTAGAAATCTCTAAAAGCCTGAACTAGAGGCTGAACAACCAAAGGAGTTACCTTAATGACTGAAAAGCTCAGATATGAATCTTCTATGCTTTCTGCTGGATTAAAAAAAATACCCTGTCCTATATTTAATATCTTGTTGTTTTGAAATAGAAACTTGCATAGTAAAATTCTGATACTCCCAGAAAAAAAAAAAACCTAGGTGGGCAGGAGCATGATATAAAAATTACTGAAAAATGTCAAGGTGAACTTAGGTCCCTGCTTCTATGAATTAAATGAAATGTAAGTTACTGTAGAATGTCAAAGATGGAAAGCAACTTAATATTTACTTCAATCTTTCATTTTACAGATAAGGAATCTGCAATTCAAAGTGGTGAAAGTACTTGCCCAAGGCCTTATATAGAACCAGGCCTTGAACTTCTGCTGACTCCTAAGATATTGTTTAGCATTAGAATTTTTTTTATTAAAGCTTTTTATTTACAGAACATGAGTGATTTTTCTACATTCACCTTTGCAAAACTTCTTTTTGTTCCAAGCTCTTCCCCTCCTTCCCCCCACCTCCACGCCTAGATGACAGATAATCTAATACATGCTAAATATATTAAATTATATGACAAATCCAATATATGTATACATATCTATACAGTTATCTTACTGCACAAGAAAAATCAGATCTAGAAAGAGAAAACAAACAAACAAAAAAACCCAACAATCTAAGAAGGAAAACAAAATGCAAGGAAATATTCACAGAAAGCACTAAAATGCTGTGTTGTGGTCCACACTCAGTTCCCTCAGGCTTCTCTCTGGATGTATATGACTATTTTCATCGCTGAACAATAGAAACTGGTTTGAATCACATCATTGTTGAAGAGAACCATGTCCATCAGAATTGATCATTGTATAGTCTTGTTGCCCTGTATAATGGTCTCCTGGTTCTGCTCACTTCACTGAGCATCAGTTCATGCAAGTCTCTCCAGGCCTCTCTGAAATCATCCTGCTGGTCGTTTCTTACAGAACAATAATATTCCATAACATTCATATACCATAATTTATTCAGCCACTCACCAATTGGTGGGCTTCCATTCAGTTTCCAGTTTCTAGCCACTACAAAAAGGGCTGCCACAAACATTCTTGCACATGTGGGGCCCTTTCCCTCTTTTAAGATCTTTGGGATATAAACCCAATAGAAACACTGCTGAGTCAAAGGGTATGCACAGTTTGATAACTTTTTGAGCATAGCTCCAGATTGCTTTCCATTATCTTTTGTTCTTGAAGAGAACTATGACATCAGGGAAGTAATGTCATGACATACAAGTAAATTGAAGTGAGGGAGGGCTGTGCAAAGTTACCAAGCCTCACTTTCTCCTCTGGAGTCATCTGGATCCATTGAGTGCAAGAGATATAGATCAAGGCAATTGAAGATGGCTCTGGATGCAGTGAGAGACTGATCTTTTTAAGCTAAGGTCTTTGACAAGTCTTAGTTTGACAGAAGCAACAACCAGTAAGTGATTAAGGTAGGCTAGAAATGAGGGAGAAAAAGTCCTTTTTTACCTAATTAAAAAAAAAAAAATCAGTCTGGGAGGGGAAGGCCCTCAGGGTTTCTGGCCAAAACAGAAAGAACTGCTATTTACATTCACTCTGAGGTAATCAGAGCCCAAACAAAGACTCAGTGTGGCTTAACCTGGGACCTATTGTCGTCCAATCATAGAGAGCTAGATTGATTTGGATTTAAGGCATGGTCCTTAAGAAAAAAAAAATTTACCTGATAAACCCCAAGATATCTAGTGATATTTGGGCAGAGGGTTCTCAGGTAAGGGTATGATACTCTAAACAGATGAGGAGGGAAGGAAAAAGAAGAGGAGAGAAGAAAGGGGGGGGGGAAGGAAGGGGAGAGAGAGAGAGAGAAGGAGAGGGAGAGGAAGAAGAAGAGAGAGAGAGACAGAGACAGAGACACAGAGACAGAGACAGAGAGACAGAGAGAGAGGAAGGAGAGGGGGGAGGGGGGAAGAGAGGGGGGAAGAGAGGGGGGAAGAGAGAGAGGAAGAGAGAGAAAGAGGGACAACACAGAGAGAGAAGTTATGTTGCTCAACTGGCCAGTTCCACTTGGGTCCCCAGTGAAGTCGTTTAGTTCAACAGTCTCAATGGAACAGATAGAAAGGATCAAAAAGTTAAAAAGAAGCTTCCTTTTTCAACTTTTGCTTTTGATTTGGGGAAAGTCCCAGAAATCAAATTTGGGGCAGATTGACATTAGAGAGTTTCTGAAGCCTAAAATGAAAGTTTGTTTCTGCAATGGGCATTTCAACAGCTCTAATAGTCAAATCTAATCAAATCAACCAGCACTTATTAAGCACCTATTATTGTGCCAAGTATTGTGCTAAACTCTATGTCAAATTAACAAAATCCAAAAAGGGCAAAAACAACCCCTGCCCACAAGGAGTTTACATTTTAATAGTGAATCCCACATGCAAACAACTGCTTACAAACAATGTGTGTAAAGGATGTTGGAAATAATCTCAGAGGGAAGGCACTAGCATTAAGGGGGACCATAAAAGATTTCTTGAAAAGGGAAAGATTTTAGTTAAGACTAGAAGAAAACCTGGGAAGGCAGGGACTAAAGGTGAGGAGGGAGAGAATTCCAGGCACAGTGAGCAATCAATGAAAAGGCATTCAATGCTTGTGTAGACAGCTCAAGAACAGAAAAGAAAGCTTTAAAAGGCTAGTACTATGACTTTGTCCAGAATAACATACCCTTCTCTAGGTAACTTCTGTTTCTGTATATACTTGTATGTTTGTGTGTATATGTGTATGTTTATAAATATATAGTTTATAGGACTTAAGAATTGAAAGGAACCTTAGACTCCATCAAATTCAACTCTCTGGTTTATAAAGAAGGAGGTTCAGAGTGGTGGATTCAAACCTCCTCTAGATCCAGCATTTTTCTGACCATAACATAACACAATCAGAATCTATTAACCTTACTATGTACATTAATATGCAATTTACTCTACACTGCAGTAAACAACCAACCTACAGTGTAGAGAGTTGTAGAACATAGGAGGCATCAGGCTGGAGAACAAACAAGTCTGTGTTGCTGACACTCATCGGACCACCAATCCAACTAGAGGGTCAAACAGAATTGCCCCTCCAGGAAAAAACTTTTTAGTCATTATGCAGTTTTCCATCTGAATCAGCTTATTCTGGGTTTCATTCCCCCAATTCTGCTTCTCTGTTTCCTTTCCATCTTAAGTCCACTTGTCCATTCTAGAATTCCAGTTCTTTCATAGCTTTCTTCCCAGCCAAAATTACTAGATCACTTAATAACTCAGACCTACCCATTATGATGTCATATTCTTTTAATAGGAAGTCAGGTAGCTCAAATACACATTAGTGGGTAAAGACAGCCTGATCTTGTTCTGGGAAGTCCCTGCAATTTGTTCTTACAACATTTAAAATACTTAAGACCCCTTCCTGGCTTTACTCTCTCTGAGATTTATTTTCCTTAGTCTAATCCCTTCATTTTATAGATGAGGGAACTGAGGCTATATGATCTCCCAAATCCCTTCCAGGCCTATATCCTGTGAAATTTTTGGAACATTTACATGGAGAGCATAGGATCACAGATTTAGAACTAGAAGGAAGTTTATGGTCATCTGGTCTTAACCCTCTCATTTTACAAATGAGGAAAGTTGTTCAATGGGCAAGTGTTTTGCCCAAGATCATACAAATATTGTCAGGATATGAACTCAGGTCCTAAACCTTTTTTCCTTCAAACTATGATATAAGATACATAAAAATGCTCTATAAACCATAAATCACTTTACAAGCATAAGAACATCATTATTATTACTTTGATATTTCAAAAGAATTACAATTTCATCACAGTATATTTACTCCTCCTATTGATGTAGACTGAACCTGCCCTCCCTGCCCCACCCCCACTAGACTGTCATGAATCACTGTGGTTTAAAAAAAATCATCATTTGATCATCTTCAGCATCTCAATGATGGGCCAACTACATCTATTCATTACTCTCTTAGCTCTGCTTCGGATCCTCCAGACTTTAGCAGCATGATGCCTCAGTTGCTTTATAGATTATGCCTCAATAACTGGGGCATCTTTCTCCTATTAATGAGTTCTTTCTAGAACTTTCATTTTGAAGAATGATCCCAAGTCAGACAACCTTTATTTCTCTCCTAGTTCTGTCTAACTCTATTCACTCTATAATTACTAAATTCCTGGTAAGAGTATTCTTTTGTTCACTGTCTCCTAATCTACTTCTTCATTACCCACTCAGTACCAACTCCTTATAATCTGGCTTTATAATCCCAACATTTTTCTATTTAGTTCTCTCCAAAGTCATTGAGCCTTTTTTCCCCCTCACTCCACTCTGAATCAGTTCATATTTCTTTCCTTATTTCTCCAAATCTTTTCTTATTGCACAATAAAATTCCTTTATATGCATAAGCTAGAATTCATTCAGCCATTTCCCAAATGATGGACACCAATTCTGTCAACAATTCTTTACCACAACAAAAACTTCTCTAATAAGTATTCTCATGCATGTAAGTTCTTTCTCAATGTTCCTGAAATTCTTGGAGAGCATGCCTAATAATAGTATCATTGGGTCAAAGGAATGTATAGTTTAATGACCTTTGGGATATATAGTTCCAAACTGATTTCCAGGATCGTTGAACCAATTCAAAACTCCAGCAATAGTTGGATTAGTGTGCCTGACCCCTCCCTACAAATACTCCAACAATTGATATTTTCTTCTGTTATTATCTTTGGTAATAATAGATGGGTAAAAGGTGTTTTGTTTTGATCAGTCTATTTCTCTTATTATTAGTGACTTGTGGGATTTTTTTCATATGAAATTGCCTTTTCATAAACTATGACTGCTTATTTAATGGGGAACAGCTCATATATTTATAACAATTTTTTTAAAATGTATGTTGGATACTGGACCTTTTTCTAAATATATCAAGAAGGTTGATCTTTTTTTCCCCCTTCAAGTTAATTGTTTTTCTTCTGATTATACTACACTTAAGTTTCTTCTACAGAAGTGTTTCAATTTTATACAATTAAAATTTGTTCTTTTTTTTTAAATAATTATCTTCTTCTTTAAGTAAAAATTCCACCCCCTTGACATAGTCTTGAAAGATATCTCCTTCTTTGTCTCTCATCATTTTAAGTTCTGGTATCTTGAATATATTTGGAATTTAATGTGGCATATGGCATAAGGTCCATCTAAATCTAATGTCTACCAGTTTAGTCTCTAGTTTTCCCAGCAAATTTTATCAAATAGAAATCTATATTCCAGTAGTCAATGTCTCTGTTTTTATGATATTCTATATTTCTGCATTCAGTGATCTAGTTTAGGGCTGCTTAAATTTTTTCCACTTATGACCCTCTTCATCTGACTTTTACACAAGCCTTAGGTATATATAAAACAGGTATACAAATCAAACATTTATTGATAATAAATCATAATTTTGCAACCCCCCACATTCAGCCATTGCCCATATGGGGTCTCCACAGTTTAAGAAGCTTTGATTTAGGTATTCAATACTTACTAATCTATTACATTAATAATTACTTCCTCCTAGAAGCTTTCTCCTACTGCTCTGTCTCTTAGAGTAGTGATCTCCTATTCTTTACATTTCTCATAGAATTTTAATCTCTACTTTGCACTTTTATCTCCCTTTCCTTTGAGTTTATGAACTTGTCTTTCCTTCTTTCTATTCCTTGTGAGTAGGGTATAACTTCGATCTGTAATATGTGCTCATTATATACCTAGCAAATTAAATTTTCTAGCATAAGCTCTTCATCACAAAAGACACTTAAACATGGAATTTATAGTGATATTTTGTTTGTTTGTTTTTTAAAATATCTGTTTGTTGCCCAGTGATCTATCTATGCTTCCAGTTGTTTGTTGTTGCTATATGCAAAAGCTAGATGCAAAAATGCTATGGAATATTAATTTTCAAGCTTGATAACCTATTCAAATAGCTTTTAGAAAGTTACCTTAGCCAGAATCCTACATGGAATTCCATAATGTTAATGAGAGAATATTTAATTGGATGGGGAATTAGGGGAAGGGTAGTTAATATAAACAGACTTTTATATGGTTAGGTGATTCTCATTCACATCAGCTCTTGTCTTATTCATTCCTATAACTGGCTTGTTATGTTATCCTGAACACCAAATCTGTAAAAATGCTAAGTATTATTATCCAAAGGTCTCAAATGCATTTGGCTTTCAACTCACTGTGTCAGCAAGTTTCTTCCCCACATGTTTTGTTTTGGTCTAGGCCTGCTGTGGTTTTCATGCATGTAAGAAAAATCTCCTCCACCCATGCAAATCTGCAACTCCTCTGAAACAGTCTTAGAGAGTTGCCTGGGGCCACTGGGAAGTTAATCATCTTCTACTAGCTAGTGTCAGAGTCTATATTTGAACCCAGGGCTTCCTGACTCAGGCTACACTCTTTCCATTACGATATACTGATTCATTTCATGTATCTAGGGATGGTTTTCACTTGCAATTTTCTTACCAATAAAAAAAAAAATTTTTTTTTGGTCAAATGTAGCCAACCAGAAATAAAGTTACATTATTTTATTTTAAAAGATACAAGATTCAAGAGTTTGAAAGACCTTAGAGATCATCTTAGAATAAGAATGAAATTGAATAGTCCAGAACTGGAATCATGTGAAACATATTGAATTTGATTGTATTCAAGACCCCAGAATTACAGAAGCCTTGAGTAGAACTTCACTATTGTTATTCAGTGGTGGGGAACTCTTGTGACTCCATTTGGGGTTTTCTTGGCAAAGATATTGGAGTGGTTTGCCATTTCCTCTTAAAGTTCATTTTATTTTAAATAATAGCTTATTTTCAAAATGCACACAGATAGTTTTGAATTATTCACCCTTGTAAAACCTTGCATTCCAAATTTTTCTCCCTTCCTTCCCCCTACCCCTTCCCCTAGATAACAAGTAATCCAATATAGATTAAACATATGCAATTCTTCTAAATATATTTCCACATTTATCATGCTGCATAAGAAAAATTTGATCAAAAAGAAAAAAAATAGAAAGAAAGAAAGAATAACAACAAAAAACGACAAAAAAGGTGTAGACACGATGTTGAGATTCATATTTGGTCCCCAGAGTCATCTTTCTCCAGTTCATTTTACATATGAGGAAACTGAGGCAAAAGGGTTAAATGACTTGTCCAGGGTCACACAGCTAGGTCAAATTTGAACTCACTGTCTCCTGACTCCAGACCTAACATTCTATCCATTGTGGCACCTCCTCTCCCTTCACTACAGAGTTAGTATTACTCTTATTGTCCTTATCATCAATGTATCCTTATCACATATACAGACAGATACCCTCAGATACATCCCCATGCTTTGATCAGGGGCTTTTTGCCACATATTCTGACACGTCCTGAATCCTCTTAAGCTCTTCCAAGTGCTGATTTTTGCCTTCTCCCTTACTCCCATCATACTTTCACCAGAATCTGTGGGTTTTTTTTTTTTTTTAATTAACAGAAATACTAGAAGCTTCTGCTCAGGTATCCCAGTTACTGCTGTTGCTCTGGGTAATGTAAACTGGCTGAGTTTGTTGGGGTTTTGAGGGAAGAAAGGAAATAACCAGACAATGCTACCCAGAGTAACTGCCACTGACATCAGTCAAGGAAGAATCAGAATATCTATATAGCAAAATGACTTTTTGCCAGGACAGTTTCCAGGGTGGATTGGGGGAGCAGTGGCAGATGCTCACAGTTGTGCCAATTAATCCACAAGCATTTATTATTACTTATTATTTATTATTACGACTAATGGATAGCTAAAGCTAAGCAATGGATATTTAAAGATAGTGAAATAGTCCTTGTCCTCAATACACTTATCTATAAACTGGGGAGACCACAGATACATATATTAGAGACATAAAGAATCTATATAAAATCAATACTATACATATATGTGCATATATGTATATATATGGAAAGAGAGAATGAGACAGAGAAAGAGAGAGGCAGAGAAAGAGAGAGAGAGAGTGAAGGAAGGCTGACAGGCACAAGCATCTGGCAGCAGAGGGAATATGGAAAGGATTTGAAGAAAACCAAGGATTCCAAAAAGCTGAGATGAAGACATTCTATACATGGCAGACAGCCTATGCCGAGCCACAGAGACAGAGCATCCTGTGAGGAAAAGAAAGGAAATAAGTATAGTTAGAAAAGTGCTTAGAGAGGAGTAATATGTAAGAACACTAGAATGATAAGAAGGGACCAGGTGAGGAAGGGCTTCAAATGCCCAAAAGGGAGAGAGGAGATTAAATTTGCCTCTAGAGGCAATTAGGAACCACTGAAGTTTGTGGAATGGAGTGGAGGGTGGGATCGGTTGTATATGGGAGAAAGGCAGGGATATCAAAAAGAAGGCAGTTATAATAATCTAGGAGAGAAGTGATGAAGGCCTGGAGATAAAAGTTGGCAACTGACTGAATATGGAATGAGTGAGATTTATGAATGAAGGATGACAAAAAAAATTGTGAACTAAGGAATCTAGAAGAAGGATGATGCCCTCAGAAGTAATAAGAAAAATTTAGAAGAGGTATGTGGTTTTTTTTGGGAGGGAGGTGGATGACTTAACCACAATCCCCAAAATTTGATGATAAATCATACTACTTACATCCTGTGAGAGAGATGATAAACTCAAAATGCAAAATAAAATATACATTTTCAAACATAGTAAATGTAGGAATTTATTTTACTTGACTCTGTGAATGTTACAATAGATTCTCTCTGTCTCTCATTTTTTGGGGGGGATGAAGTGGGAGGATGACTGGGTCACTGAAGCATTTTTTACTAACAATAACAGAAGACCAGAAAGTACAGGCAAGCAGGGAAGCTTTGGAAGTTACATGGTGAATTTATATCTCTCTCTATATATATATGTATATGTACATACATATACATATGTGTATATATATGTGTGTGTATATATATATATATTTAAAAGTGAGCTGCACATAGCTGAAATTTGCAGTTTTGTGTGTGTATATATATGAGTGTGTGTGTGTGTGTGTGTGTGTGTGTGTGTGTGTGTATTCCTGTTCTACTATGTTTATGGGACTTTTTTTTTTCATTTGATGTTTGTTTAGTTCAAAGTGAAAAAAAATCTTTAAAAAAATTTTTTTTAAAAAGGCAAGTTTTGCTGGGACACTGATACATTGTTGTTGAAACTGTGAACAGATCCAACCATTCTGGAGAGCAATCTGGAAGTATACTCAAAATGTTATCAAACTGTGCATACCCTTTGACCCAGCAGTTTCTATTGGGCTTATATCCCAAAGAGATCTTAAAGGAAGGAAATGGACCCACATGTGCAAGAATGTTTGTGGCAGCCCTTTTTGTAGTGGCTAGAAACTGGAAACTGAATGGATGGCCATCAATTGGAGAATGGCTGAACAAATTATGGTATATGAATGTTATGGAATATTATTGCTCTGTAAGAAACAACCAGCAGGATGATTTCAGAGAGGCCTGGAGAAACTTGCATGAACTGATGCTGAGTGAAATGAGCAGAACCAGGAGATCATTATACATGGCAACAACAATACTATATGATGATCAATTCTGATGGACATGGCTCTCTTCAACAATGAGATGTTTCAAACCAGTTCCAACTGTTCAGTGAAGAAAGTCATATACACCCAGGGAGAGGGATATGAAATGTGGACCACAACATAACATTTTCATGCTCTCTATTGATGTTTTTTTGCATTGTGTTTCCCTTCTCAGATTTTTTTTTCTTGTAGATCTGACTTTTCTTGCACAGCAAGATAATTGTGAAAATATGTATACATATATTTGATTTGTCAAGTATTTTTTTTTTTGCTTTTTGCTGAGGCAATTGGGGTTAAGTGACTTGCCCAGGGTCACACAGCTAGGAAGTGTCTGAGACCATATTTGAACTCAGGTCCTCCTGACTTCAGGGCCAGTGCTCTAACCACTGTAACACCTAGCTGCCCCGATTTGTCAAGTATTTTAACATAATTAACATGTAGTAGACTTCCTGCCATCTAGGGGAGGGATGGGGATTAGGGGGGAAAAATTTGTAACAGAAAGCTTTGCAAGGGTCAGTATTGAAAAATTACCCATACACATGTTTTGCAAATAAAAAGCTTTAATAAAAAATAAAATAAAAAGGCAAGTTTTGTTTTGGATATATTGAGTTTGCTGTCCCTACAGGACATCCAGTTTGAAATGTCCAATGGGAAGTTCATGATGAAAGAGTAGATCAAAGGGTAAAGACTAGGGCTGGATGCAGAGATAGGGAAATATGGAGATAGGGATATAGATACAGGCAATCATCTGCACAGAAATGATAATTGAACTCACAGAAGTTAATGGAGTCACCAAAAGACAGAATACATAAAGAAAAAAGAAGGTCTAGGATAGAGCCTTGGGGGATGATGGCCAAACAAAAGACAAGGAGAAGAACCAATCAGACAGTCTCATAAAATCAAAAAGGAGAAAGTAACTGGAAGAGATACTCTTCTTGGACAACAATTACAAATTCTGCAAATATTTATTTTATTTTTATTTAAAAAGGGCTGTGAGATGAGGTCATTAGATTTGACAATGAAGTAGTCATTTATAATTTGGAAAGAATAGTTTCCATTGAGTAATGAGATTGGAAATCAGGTTTCAGAGTTTAAAAAAAGTTAAAAAAAAAAAGGGGGGGGGATGGCCTTTTCAAGGAGTTTGGCTAAAACTGAGAGGAGAAATAGGATGTTGGCAAAATTGTTATGGCATATTGGCCTGCCATGCTCTTTAAAAAAAAAAAGCCAATAGAAATATTCTTCTATTAGAATAATTCCTAATAGGAATTACCCATACATATGTTTTGCAAATAAAAAGTATTAATAATAAAAAAAATTATTAAAAAAATAATTCCTAATAGAATAATTCTCCTTTGCTCTTCTCTGGAGTTTCTTCTGACTATTAGCTCAATGTCCCAAGGCCTTTGACTTATAGCACAGGCTACAAAGCTAATGGGTAAAATGAGCAAAGGTGGGTAGGAGATGAGGTAGAGAAATTGCTGGACTTAAAAGTCAGGAAGATCTGAATTTCAATTATATCTCAAACATTTACAAGTAAAATTGGGATGATCCTGGGAGCCTCTGATCAATTTGACCAGTCTGCTAATCACTTTGATATGATTATAGGGCAAGAACTTTTGTTAGGAGGGTACCTATCATGAAAGTTAATGCATACTTGCATCCTGTTGAAAAGCCATAAGAACTCTTGGTTGGTTACCAGTAACTGGGCCTCCTCCCCAAATGATGGACCAAGAAAGGTTGAGGGAATATAGACTATTTTTAAAAGAGCTTTCTTCTTCTTGGACTTCTAAACTAGAATGCAAGTGAGAGGGATGAAAGTGACTTTTCCCTTCCCATACCAAGAGGAGAAACACATGGTAAGTTGTTTGTGTTTTCTCAGAGGGCTCGAGAAGGGTATCAATGAGCCTTGAGTTCCTGACTACCTTCTGTCTCTCTCTTTTTTTAAGCACAAGTTAGGGACTAGTGCTAAGAAAGAACTTTCCATGTAGACTTTCAAATAGAGAAGATTTTCTGATCTCTCAGACACTAGGCCTCCTCAACAGGAAGAGAATTCTCAACAGAGAATTGACCTGTAATGACACGACAAGACATATGGACCTTGTAAACTTTACTATTGCCATAAATTGCTCAGATGGGAGAGATTCAGGGAGAATGGAAAATATTCATTCAGCAATCTCTCAAAGTATCTTTACCTTTCAGAGGGTAGTCTAATGAGCTAGTGAGTGCTTTATGTTTCTGTATTTGTTCATAGATTCCTGTGAATCCATATTATCTTGTGCGTTTTCTAGAAGGGAAAGGGGGGAAAAAGCTATCCTATACTGGATATACATATTGTACTCTGAATGCCTTGCAGAAGCTGGGGATCCTTTTAATCACTTTGGGAAAAACCTAGACATGAGCCATATCTAAGGTTTACTCAGGAAGCTTTCCCAGATTAGAACTCTTGGCTATCGGTAGGAGCCAAAGTGAGAAAATGATCACTCACTGGAAGGATAAACTCCCAAGGTCAAAACTGGGTTTGTGTGAGTCCAGTGTCCCTAGGAGGAGAGGGAGGAATTATTATCAACACTTAATTATTGAATCAAATTATAGCAAAATCTACATTCTTTCTTTGCATTGAAATCTGCTTGTACTGAATGTTATTTTAAATAATCAGATCATTGACTTGGCCTTAGATTTCTATAGAAGTTGCTATAATGGTATTTGTTATAACAGGATTTAACCTGCACATTTCAAGGAAAATCCCAGGAGCTCTCTAAATCCTGTGCTATCATTCCAGATGAAATCACTGTTTCCATTTCCAACACCTTCACCTCCCACATTAAACTTGCCATTCTGTACAAATATGAGTGATCATTATTCCATCAGAAAGACCATATCAGAGATAAATCCTTAAATAGAAAGTCTTTATGCTTGTCTCAACATCATGCACTGTGACAGCTTCCTTCTGGATGGGGCAGCCATAGGGAAGCATAGTATTGAGTCTTCCTTTTCTAGAAGGATCCCTAAAACAGCCCAATAGAATTCTTGAAGCTAGTTAGAAGAGAAGAAACCACAGATCAAAAATTGAAGCATTGAATTTGTAATCTTGAATCTGTGACAAGCTCAAAGACAAGATAAGAAAAAGTGACCAAGGACATTGCTAAGAAGGAAGGAAGGAAGGAGATGGGAGGGAGGGAAAGAAAGGATGGGAAGAAAAAGAGAGAGGTAGGAGAAGTTGGAGGGAGGGGAAGAGAAGAGAAGAAGAGGGAGGGAGAAAATGAAGGAAGAAAGAATATTTAGATAAGACCTGGAAAGGGTTTCCATAAAGGAGCAGCTTTTTTTTTTTTTTTTTGGCTTATTTGTTGTTTATTACTTCATTTGCTTTTTTGCTTGCTTGTTAATTCATGTAGTTCTAAACTTGTTAAATGCTAAGGATCTTATTAAGATTTTGCATCTTATTTTTAATGCTTATCTGGCTATTATTAGTAAAAATGATTAATGGAATATCATGATGCTATAATGGGATTTGCTTTAATGGATTTTTCCTTTTTTATTTTAAAATTTTACTTATGCATTTTATTTTTATACAATCATTTCACAATATGGCCTCCCAATTCCCACAAATCTTCCTTTCAAAAAAAAAAAAAAAAAGGAAAAGTTACACAAAATCAGTTGATGTGGTGTTTAACACTGTATATACCATATTCTGCACTTGGAGTTCCCTCTCTCCTAAGAGAAATAGGAATTCATTATCTTTTCAGTAGGACTGAGATTGGTCAATTATAGTCAGTAAGAATGTCTGCTTTTTAGTATTATTTTGTTTGGTCATGATGGATGAAATATCATTATTATAAAAAATAGTATTGTCATTAAATTATATTCATATATATATGTGTATATGTATAAATCTATATACACATATATATGTATAAATATATATATATATATACACATATATATATATATATATATTCATGGATAAATTTTAAAATGGGAATGATTAAAGGAAGTTAAATTCTGCTTTGGTTCAAGCCCAAGTTAGAAGTTAGCTAGCTCAACTCTTTCATTTTTTATGTAGGCTCTGTCTATGTTTTACATTCAGAATGCAGCTTATATTTGTAGAATATAGTATTCATTGTGGTTCTCATCCCTGATAATGGCAAAAAACAGTCAGTCTAACCAGCTAAACATTTTTAAACCACCTATTATGTGCAAGGTACTTAGAATCCAAAGCTAACATTTATATAATGTTTCCTATGTATCATGCACTATGCTAAGTGCTTTACATATATTATTTTGTTTGATCCTCATAATAATCATGGGAGACAGGTGTTCTTATTATCCCCATTTATAAATGAGGAAGCTGAGGCAAACAGAAGTTAAATGATTAAGGTTCACACAGCAAATAGTTCATGAGACTGGATTTAAATTCAGGTTTGACTTGAGACCTACTGTTCTAACCATTGTGCCACCAGTTGCCTTATCCATGTATCCTTTGGGACACAAAGAAAGGCAGAAATATTTATGGTCCTCATCTTAAATAGGTCACATTGGGAATGAGGGAGCCAATATGCAAATATCTATGCAATATGCAAACACATGCAAATAACTACAAGATACAAAAATATGTATTATTATGTAATCTAAATTGGAGGTAATGTCACAGGGAAGGTGCTAATAGTAAGGGGGAGGGCGAAGGCAGAGGAAGAAAGGCAACAAAACAAGACCTCTTGTAGAAAGTAGGATCTGACCTGAGTCTTGAAGGAAAACAGCTTTCAAAATAAGCTTTGCTATAACAAAGCCTTTGAACATGAATTGGAAGAAAACCAGGCTAGTTTACTGGGGCTCTCTCTCTGCCCAAGGTGAAATTTTAAAGGCATCCAGCCATCCAGGCCTGATACTACAGAGAAGATTTGGTAGAGGCTTATCTACCACCAACACTGGAGGACAGGGGTTCCCCATCCCTCTTCAGTCCCCATACCCTGTGGGCTTTTAGTAAACTTTCTGATACTTCCCAGTCAATGCAAAATGAAATACGAATTTAGTGTTTATCATGCACATTCCTGTAAGAAGTAAAAGAAAGAGATTAATAAATTTCAATAGAATAATTTAACAATTTATCAAATATTCCCCAAATGTCTTTGCCAATTTCCTTGTACCCCTTGAGGATGTGTATACTGAAAGTTGGGAGTTCTTTTTCTAGGGACTGGAGAATTTAGACTGATTAGCTTGATCTTCCTATAAACAAAAGGCTTAACTGCATTTGTAGAAAGGGTACATATCTTTTGGGTAGGTAGCTAGGTGGCACAGTAGATAGAATGACAGGCTTAGAGTCAGGCTCATTTTCTCAAATTCAAATCTGGCCTCAGACACTATCTGTGTGACCCTGGGCAAGTCACTTAACCCTTTTGCCTCAATTTCCTCATCTGTAAAATGAGCTGGGGAGAAAAATGGAAATCATTCCACTATCTTGGTCAAGAAAACCCACAAAAGGGGTCTTTTAGAGTTGAATATAACTAGTCTCTCTCCCCCCCAAAAAAATAAATCTCTGGGGTGTTGTCTGCCCTGTGCTTCTTCCTAAAACTGGTCCCCCCTCAACTGACATCAATCTCTTAAGAATGCACACATTTGGCTCTCCAGAAACACGGCATGATGACCACATGTCGCTGCTAAGATTAGTTTGGAGGTTACCACTCTGTTGTGCCCATCATATAACACATCTCAATTACAGTAAGAAGAAATCCATTGTTCCTGAAACCTGTTCAGTAACAGGGACTGCAGTACATTGCAACATGAGGACAAGGTTATCCTTCATGGAGCCCTACTCCGCTACAGCTGGTGGGGGCATTTTGTCCCAGGCTTTGATTATACTGTGTATTACACTTTTTAAAGGAAAAAGTATAATTTCACTGTCATTAACCTTGTAAACTTAGTATGGTTCAGTGGAAAGAGTACTGGCTTTGGAGTCAGAGGATTTGAGTTCAAATTCTTCTTCTTGATGTTATATCTGTTTGACTTAGGGCAAGTCACATAAACTCCCTAGACAGTCCAGTTTTTTTGAATATTTGATCATGATCATTTCACAAGTTAGAATTAAACAAATTAACAAAAAAAGCAGGAAAAATGTTTATGTAGTGCATCCCCTTTTCCTGAACTTCCACTAACTTTTCCTTCTTCTTTTTCTTCCTTCTTCCCTCTCTCCCTTCTTCCTTTCTCTTTTCCTTCCTTCTTTCCCCTCTTCCTTTTTTCCCCCTAACTCCCACAATACTTCCTTTCTATTGATAATATTGGGCAACACAGTGATGCAAACTGGATAGTGTGCCAGAGGTAGAGTCAGAAGGATTCATCTTCCTGATTTCAAATCTTACCTAGCTGTGTGACCTTGGATAAGTCACTTAACCCTTATTTGCCTCAATGTTCTTATCTCTAAAATGAGATAGAGAGGAAAATGGCAAACCAGTATAGTATGTTTGCCAAGAAAGCCTGAATGGAGTCATGGAAAGTAAGACATAACTGAAAATTGCTGAACAACCAAAAGGGAAAAAGAGAAGAAACAAGGATATAAAACTCTAGGATTTTATGATAAAAAAGACGGGAGAGGAAGTGCCAGAAGCCTGGGGAAGCACTGGGAGAGCCACAGTTTATGTTTCTCCCGTCATCCAATTAATCCAACTACTGGGGAAACCTTCCTTTGGCTGCTCTTTACTTTGGCTAAAATATTCTCTCTTAAAGATAACTGAAATACTGTGCTACCCATCAACATTCCTATTCAAGGAAAAGAATAAAATTATCCTTGCTAGCTAACGTTTCCAAGCCTGTTCTTATCTTTAATATACTGGTCTTCTTAAACCATTGTTATTTAAAAGAAAAAATCCAATTTCTATGATTTCGGGAAAATATCAACTACAAAAATCCCCACTACTCCTTAAAGCTCAAGAAATCTTTTTCTGATCTCAAAGCTCCAAATGGCATCTGTTAGCCATAAAAGGTCTTCCTAAGACTAGGAACATTATAAAGGGTGAAAACACAAAAGGACATAATAGGTTCTTTGGTTTCCTTTTCTTTTTTCTCACTGCCCATGAAAGAGAACCTAAGAAGACACTGCTTTCTTCCATTCCACAAACCTTCAATTTAATTTAACAACCATTTATTAAGAATCTACTATATGCTATGACTCCTATTAAAATTTTTATATTGATGATCATGGTGTAGAATTAAACTTGGGTTAAAAAACAAAACAAAACAAAACAAAACAAAAAAAAACTATGTCAGAAGCCTGACAGCTCTGGTAGGTTCTATTTATCTGGAAAAACTCTGAGTAAAAGCATGACTGAGAACCAGCCTGAGTTTGGAAAGGCCAACCAGTAGGTTGTTCACTGCAGTGGAATTTTTTTTTTTTTTTTTTTTTTGGACACAGTGATATATATAATGGACAAAAACCAAAGGGTGGCCCAAATATTTTCATTTCCAAAATGATGGTGGAAACATGGCAGAAAAATGATCAGAATATAAGACCAGACAAATATGCAGAATTTGAAGGATATGAATAAACTGATACAGAATAAAGAAGAATGCACACAAAGACTATCATGAAATAAACTAAAAACAAGTTGAGTCACTAATAACAATTTATTAAATGCCTACTATGTGTCAGGTTCTTTGCTAAGTTCTGGGGATATAAAAAAGACCCAATAAAAAGTCTTTGCCATGAAAGAGCCAACATGACAACCATATATAATCTTCAACTTTCACTAAAATGGTAAATTAAAAAAATGTCAAAACATTCAATTGATGGGAAATAGGAATTTAAGTTCCCTAGACCACCAAAAATGATAATCTTTTTGCTAGAGATTGCTAAAAATGCAATTGTGGAAAATTCTCAAATATTTACAACTATGATCCTTCTTTTTATGGCTATAACAAATGATTTGCTAACACCAAACATGCCAACAGTGGTTGCAAACATTTAGGCATGAAGTTGGTCTGATAGTTTTTTATTTTCTTATTAAGCCACATCACTGACTTTGCCCACTTAAATTTACTGCCCAAAAGACTTGCAGAACCACTTTTTTTTTAATTAAAGCTTTTTGTTTGCATAACATATTTATGGGTAGTTCCTCAACATTGATCCTTACAAAGCTTTCCCTTACAAATTTTCCCCCCAGTCCCCTCCCCTCCCCTAGATGGCAGGAAGTCCACTACATGTTAATTATATTAAAATACTTGACAAGCCGAATATATGCATACATATTTCCACACTTATCTTGCTGTGCAAGAACAATCATATCTATATGAACAAAAAATATCTGAGAAAGGAAACCCAATGCAATCAAACATCAATAGAGAGCATGAAAATGTTATGTTGTGGTCCACATTTCATGTCCCTCTCTCTGGGTGCATATGGCTTTCTTCACTGAACAACTGGAACTGGTTTGAGACATTTCATTGTTGAAGAGAGCCATTGCATAACACTTTCAAGATAGAATTGCAACACATAACTTGAGTTTTAGGGGCAAACAATGAAAATATGCAACCAATACAAGAAGAATATTTTATAACAATAGAGTGAACACAACCAATGAAGTACCTGGTAGAATAGCAATCACTTCACAAACTTGCATGCATTGTGCCTCTCATTTTATTTCACTATTGCACATAGCCAAGGTTATGTTGAAGATTGATTACACATACAAAACATATACAGAATAAATTAGAGACAATCTCAGAAGGAAGACATTCACAGGGAAGAGAACTGGGAAAGATTTCTTGTAGAAGATAAGATTTGGGCTGAGATAAAATAAAGCCAGGGAAGCCCAGAGGCAGAAATGAGGAGGAAGAGAATTCCAAGCATGAGGAACAGCCATTGAAAATGTCTAGAATTACATTTCTCACATATTTAGAGAACTGCATCAAATTTATAATAATACAAGCCATTCCCAAATTGATAAATAGTCAAAAATATAAACAGGCAGTTTTTAGATGAAGAAATCAATGCTATCTATAATCATATGAAGACAGGTTCTAAATTACTTTTGATTAGAGAAATGCAAATTAAAATAAATTAACAATTTTAACAAATTAAAATAACTCTAAGGACCCACCTCCTAGCAGATTAGCTAATATGACAAAAAAGGAAAATTATAAATGTTGGAGAGCATGTGAGAAAATTAGAACACTAATGTACTGTTTTCAGTGTGAACTGATCCAAACATTCTGAAGAGATATTTACAACTATGCCTAAATGGGAACCAAACTATACATTATCTTTGATCAAACAATATCACTACTAGGTCTGTATCCCAAAGAGATCATTAAAAATGGAAAATAATCTACATGTACGTAATTTATTAATAACAGCCCTTTTTGTGGTAACAAAGAATTGAAAATTGAGAGGATGCAGCATCAATCAGGCAATGGCCAGACAAGCTATGATATATGAATGTAATGAAATATTATTGTGCGATAAGAAATGATGAGAAGTATTTCAGAAAAATATGGAAAGAAATACAAACTGATTCAAAGTGAAATAGACAGAACCAGGAAAACACTGTACACAGTAACAGCAGCATACTATGTGATGATCAATTCTGAGTGACTTAGGCTCTTCTAAGAAATACAATGATCCAAGACAATTACAAAGGACTCAAAATGAAAAATGCTATCCATACCCAGACAAAGAACTGATGGTGTCTAAACCAAAACATACTGCTTCACTTTATTTTTTCATGGTGGTTTTTTGGGGGGTTTTTTGGGTCTCTTTCTTCCTTCACAACTAATGAAAAGTGACTAATGAAAATATGTTCTATATAACTGTACATATATAACATCAAATTGCTTACTATTTTAGGAAAAGAAGAGGGGAGAGAGAGAAAATAATTAGAAACCAAAATTTTGTTTAAATGAATGTTAAAAATTGTCATATATAACTTGGAGTGTGTGTGATAAAATACTATTTAAAAAGAAAAAGAAAAGAAAATACTTAGGGTTAGAATATAATATCTGAGGAGCATTAAGGAGGCCAGTGTATATAGAACAAAAAGTATAAGAAGCTTAGAAAGGAAGAGCCCAGGCTATGAAAGGCTTTATAAATGAGACAGAGGATTTTATATTTAATTCTGGAGGTAGTGGAGAGTCAGTAGAATTTATTGATTAAGGGAGTAGGAACATGATCAGACCTGTACTTAAAGAAAAAAAAAAAATGGCAACTAAGTGAAAGATGAATTAGAGTGGGAAGACCTGAGGTAGAAAGAGATTAGCAGGTTATTACAAAAGCCTAGAAGTAAAGTGAAGGGGCTCTGCACCAAGGTGTTGACCACAGCAAAGGAAAAGAGGGAGGAAAACACAGATGAGATATATTCTAAAAGTATAATTGACCCAATTTGACAATATATTGGATATATGGAGGCATGAGAGAATGAAGAGTCAGAGAATGACTCCTAGGTTGAGAGTCCAGCTGACTGGGAGAATGGTAGTGCCCTCAACTGTAAAGGGGAAGTTCAGAAGATAATTTTAGAAAAAATATGAGTTCAGTTTTAGACTTTTAAATGTGAGCTTAAGATGTCTATGGAATATACATTTTGAAACATCTAATAGCAATTAGAACTATAATACTGGAAGTCAGAAAGACAGGGTTGGTTAAATAACCTTGAGAATCATCTGCATAAAGACTGATCAATGAAACCATGGGATCCGATGAAATCAACAAGCAAAATGGTATAGATGGAGAAAAGCAGAGGGTCTAGGACAGAGCCAAGGGGAACACTAATTTTTATTAGGTAGGACCTAGATGAAAATCCAGCAAAGAAATTGAAGACAAGAGGAGAACCAGGATAGGGTAGTGTGACAAATACCTAGAAAGAAATATGAAGACTGGAAAAAATGCTGAGATTTGGCAGTTAATGGTGCAGTGGATAGAGCAATGGCCCTGAAATTTGAAGAACTTGAATTCAAAACCAGCCTCAGATACTTAACTGTCTGACTCTGAACAAGTCACTCAGGACTAGGTTTTTATTTTGTTTTCTTTATTTAAAATTTGTTTGGTATTTTATTTTTCCCAACTTACATGTGAAAACAATTTTAAATATTCATTTTAAAATCTTTGCATTCCAAATTCTTTTCTTTCCTCCCTTACCACCACCCCCATTTAGAAGGCAAGCAATTAGATATCGATTATACAGGTTTAGTCATGCAAAACATTTCCATATTAATTATGTTGTAAAAGAAAACAGAGCCTGCCCCCCCAAAAAAAAACTCAAGAAAAATAAAGTTCAAAAATTATACTTTAATTTGTCTTCACACCATCATTTCCTTCTCTGGAGATGAATAGCATTTTTCATCATAAGTCTTTTCAAGTTGTCCAGTATCAAGTTATTCTCAGCATAACAAGTAATTCACAACCAATCATGTTATATAGAAAATTGCTGTTACTTTATACATAGTACATTTCACTTTGCATTAGTTCATGAAAGTTTTTCCAGGTTTTTCTGAGTCTCCTGCTCATCATTTTTTTCTAGCATCAATAGTATTCCATCATAATCATACATTATAATTTGTTCAGCCATTTGCCAATTTCCAATTTTTTTTTTGCCACCAGAAAAGAGCTGCTACAAATGATTTTGTACATATAGGTCTTTTTCCTTTTTGTTTTTTATCTTTAGAATACAGACCTAGTAGTGGTATTGCTAGGTCAAATGATATGCATGATTTTTATAGTCCTTTGAGCATAAGCTCCAAATTGCTCTACAGAAGGGTTGAATCAGTTCATAACTCCACTAGGAGTGTTTTAATGCTTCATTTCCCCCACATTCCCTCAAACATTTGCCATTTTCCTTTTCTGTCCTATTATATAGCCAATCTAATATGTATGAAGTAGTACTTCAGATTTATTTCAACTTGCATTTCTCCAATCATTAGTAATTTAGAGCATTATTTTTCATATGGCTACAGATAGATTTTGTTATTTCATCCCCAAACTGGTCATATCTTTTAATCATTTGTAAATTGGGGAATGGCTCTTATTTTTATATTTTTGACTCAGTTCTACATATGTATGGAAAGGGAGGCTGTTATCAGAGAAACTTCAATTTTTTCCCACAATTACTATTACTCACAGTTTCTATTTCCCTATTTCACATATATTTTCCTCCATTACATATTTCCCTGTTTATTAAATTCTCTCTTCTTTCATTCTGTCCCTCCTCAAAAGTGTTTGGGCTTCTGACCATTCTTTCCCCCTATCTGCTCTCCCTTCTATCACTCACCGTACCCTTCTCCTCATTTTCTTATAGGGTAAGATAGATCTCTCTACCCAATTGAGTGTATGATGTTATTTCTTTCAGTCAATTCTGACAGAAGTAAAATTCACTCTCTCCCTCCACTTCCTCACATCTATTCCTCTACTGTAAAAGCTTTTTCTTATCTCTTTTATTTGAGACAATTTACTCCATGCTCTCTCTCTTTCTCCCAGTACATTCTTCTCTTACCCCTTAATTTTATTTTTCTATCATGTGTTCATATTCAACTCACACCTGTGCCCTCTGTCTATATATACTCCTAATTGCCCCAATAATGAGAAACTTCTTGTGAGTTACAAGTATCATCTTCCCATGATGTAAATGTAAACAGTTTAACCTTATTAAAACCTTTATGGTTTCCCTTTCCTGTTTACCTTTTTATGCTTCTCTTGTATCTTGTATTTGAAAGTCAAATTTTCTATTCAGCTCTGGTCTTTTTATCAAGAATGCTTGAAAGTCCTCTATTTCATTCAGCATCCTTTTTTTTTTTTTTTTTCTCTGAAGGATTAAATGCAGTTTTGTTGGGTAGATGATTCTTGGTTGTAATTCTGGCTCCTTTGTCCCGGAGAACATCATATTCCAAACCCTAAAGATCTTTTTTTTTTTTTTTTTCCTGAGGTAATTGGGGGTTAAGTGACTTGCCCAGGGTCACATAGCTAGGAAGTGTTAAGTGTCTGAGACCAGATTTGAACTCAGGTCCTCCTGACTTCAGGACTGGTACTCTATGCACTGCACCACCTAGCTGCCCCCCCTAAATACTTTTAATGTAGAAGCTGCTAACTCTTGTTATTGTGACTGTGGTTCCGAGATACTTGAATTGTTTCTCTCTGGCTGTTTGAAATATTTTCTCCATAACCTGGGAATTCTGGAATTTGGCTATAATATTCCTGGGAGTTAATTTTGGGTTCTCTTTCAGGAGGTGATGGATAGATTCTTTCAATTTCTATTTTATCCTCTAGTTCTAGAATATCACTGCAGTTTTCCTTGATAATTTCTCAAAAGGTGATGTCTAGGCTCTTTTTAAAAAAAGATGACTTTCAGGAAGTCCAATATATATATATGTGCATATATATAAATATTTTTTTATTAAAGCCTTTTATTTGTATAGCATATGCATGGGTAGTTCCTCAACATTGATCTTTACAAAGCTTTCTGTTACAAGTTTTATCCCCAGTCCCTTCCCCTCCCCTGGATGGCAGGAAGTCCACTACATGTTATTAATATTAAAATACTTGACAAGTTGTGCATGAAAAATCCTATCTACAAGAAAAAAAAGAAAATCAGAGAAAGGAAACACAATGTAAGCAAACATCAATAGAGAGCATGAAAATGTTATGTTGTGGTCCACATTTCATATACCTCTCTCTGGGTGTATATGGTTTACTTCACTGAACAATTGGAACTGGTTTGAAACAATTCTTTGTTGGAGAGAGCCATGTCCATCAGAATTGATCATCATGTAATATTGTTGTTGCTGTGTATAATGATCTCCTGGTTCTGCTCATTTCACTCAGCATCAGTTCATGCAAGTCTTTCGAGGCCTCTCTGAAATCGTCCTGCTGGTCGTTTCTTATAGAACAATAATATTCCATAACATTCATATACCATAATTTATTCAGCCATTCTCCAATTGATGGGCATCCATTCAGTTTCCAGTTTCTAGCCACTACAAAAAGGGCTGCCACAGACATTCTTGCACATGAGGGTCCCTTTCCCTCCTCTAAGAGCTCTTTGGGATATAAGCCCAATAGAAACACTGCTGGATCAAAGGGTATGCACAGTTTGACAACTTTTTGAGCATAGCTCCAAATTGCTCTCCAGAATGGTTGGATCCGTTCACAGTTCCACTGACAATGTATCAGTGTCCCAGTTTTCCCACATCCCCTCCAGCATTCATCATTATCTTTTCCTGTCATTTTAGCCAATCTGACAGGGGTGTAGTGGTACCTCAGAGTTGTCTTAATTTGCATTTCTTGGATCAATAGTGATTTGGAGCAACTTTTCATATGACTAGAGATGGTTTTAATTTCATCATCTGAAAATTGTCTGTTCATATCCCTTGACCACTTATCTATTGAAGAGTGGCTTGAATTCTTATAAATATGAGACAATTCTCTATATATTTTAGAAATGAGGCCTTTATCAGAATCATTGAACGTAAAGATGATTTCCCAATTTGATGCTTCCCTCCTAATCTTGTCTGCATTCATTTTATTTGTACAGAAACTTTTTAACTTAATATAATCAAAATTATCTATCTGGTGTTCAATTAAGAGTTCCAGATCTTCTTTGGACATAAATTTATTCCATCTCCACAGGTCTGAGAGGTAAACTATACTATGTTCCTCTAATTTGCTTACAATATCACTCTTTATATCTAAATCATGAACCCATTTAGATCTTATCTTGGTATGTGGTGTTAGGTGTGGGTCCAGCCCTAATTTCTTCCACATTAATTTCCAATTTTCCCAGCAGTTTTTGCCGAATAATGAGTACTTATCCCAAAAGGTGGGGTCTTTGGGTTTATCAAACACTAAATTGTTAAGGTTATTGCCTAGATTGTCCTGAAGTCCTATCCTATGCCACTGATTGACTACTCTATTTCTCAGACAGTACCAAACGGTTTTGATGGAAGTCTAATATTTTTAAAGTTATGTCTCCTGGATCTGTTTTTCAGGTTAGTTGTTTTTCCAATGAGATATCTCACATTGTCTTCTATTTTTTCATTCTTTTGCTTTTTTTTTTATTGTTTCTTGATTCCTCATAAAGTCATTAGCTTCCATTTACTCAATTCTATTTTTTAAGGAATTATTTTCTTCAGGGAGCTTTTATACCTCCTTCCATTTGACCAATTCAACTTTTTAAGGAGGTTTTTTTTTTCAGTGAATTTTTGTGTCTCCTTTATCAAGCTGATGACTTTTCTTGTATTTCTCTTCCCAATTTTCCCTTTACCTCTCTTACTTGATTGATTTTCAAAGTCCTGTTTGAGCCCTTCCATGGCCTAAAATCAATTCAAATTTTTCTTTGAAGCTTTGAATATATAAACTTTGATTTTGTTATCTTCTTCTGAGGGTGTGTTTTCATCTTCCTTATTACCATAGTAACTTTCCATGCTCAGAATTTTTTTCTGTTGTTTGCTCATTTTCTCAGACTATTTCTTGACTTTTAATTCTGTTAAAGAAGGGCTCTGCTTCCAGGGTGGAGGGCACATTGTCCAAAGCTTCAAGAGTTTTGTGCAGCTGTTTTCAGAGATACTTCTGGGGACCTGTAAATTTTCAGTTTTTCCAGGATGGTATGATCTAAGGAGAGGTGTGTTTAACTCTTCTGGCCTGTGCTCTGGGCTGTGAGTGACTACAAGTACTCTTTCTACCCTGGAACTGTGAGGAGGATCCCTGCTCTACTGTAGTCACTGTAGAGCTCTGGTATGCTCTTTCTTACTCTGGGGCTGCTATCCAAAACTTCAACTCAGATCTGAGTATGCATGAAACAACAGAATCCTGCCTCAGTGATAGCAAAGAGACCTCTGTAATCTCCTGACCAGTTGTTCAACCTTTTTACTCTCTGTGGGCTGAGAGCTCTGAAAGCAACTGCTACTGCTGTTGATTCAGTGGCTCCAAAGGTCTGCTCCTGGTTTGCTGAGACTGGATTGGGTTGGCATATTGAATTGTGTTCTACTATCAATCAGATGCAACAGGTCTTTTCTGTTGACCTTCTAAGTAGTGTTTGCCCAGAAAATTATTTCACACCATACTTTTGTGGGTTCTGCAGCTCCAGGAATTGTTTTATAACATTATTTAAAGGTACTCAAAGAGGCTTTCTCCAATTGCCGCTTAAATAAAAGGAAACCTCATCTATTCAGAGAGGTTTGGGGGAGAGATGAGGCTAGTCACTGCCTTTTCCCTGCCATCCTGGCTCTACCTCTTGGCTTTTCCTTAAGGTCAGGGGGTAAATGGGCATGATTATAGGAAGTAGGGCAGAAGCCAGTAGATAGGAAGAGGTTAACAATTAGAGACGGTGTGAATGATTGAAAGGGAGCAATCTGATGGAGAAAAGGTAATGCATAAGAGTACATGTAGAGGGGCAGCTAGGTGGCGTAGTGGATAGAGCACCAGTCCTGAAGTCAGGAAAGGAAGACCTGAGTTCAAATCTGGTCCCAGACACTTAACACATCCTAGCTGTGTGACCCTGGGCAAGTCACTTAACCCCAATTGCCTCAGCAAAAAAGAAAAAAAAAAGAGTACAAGTAGAGGGATTAGTCTTGGAAAAGAGAAGGGCCACTTTTCCCCAAGAATGAAAGATAATAAAATGAAGATATCTCATTGATGTAAAAATGACAGGGAGGAAAAATGAGGGAGCCCTCTGTGAATTATCTCAATTTTTTGTTGAAATAAGTGGCAAGATTCTCAGATGAGAAGAGGAACTATGAGAGATTTGAGGAAGGATAAAAAAGTTTGAAAAAGCTACTGTGATGAGTGAAATAGTAAATTGATGGGAGGAGGTGTAAAAGATTGTCTTTGCTCAGTAGATGATAAGTGAAAGCAGCAGATGGTAGGAATAACCAAAAGTTGGGATTTGCAATAGGATAAAAGGGAAAGGGACTCAAGCCTAGATAATAGTGTAGATTTAAACTTGTTCATCAAGAGGTTGAGATAGGGAAGGGAAGAGAATGTAGTTAATGCAGAGATGATAAGTTGGGAAAGAATTAATGAGTGAAAGGATTAGAAATCATAGGGAAGATAAAGAATATGTTTGATGTCTTAATGTGAATGGAAAGTTGAAATAATAAATTATGATCAGATAAAGGAATTTCAAAGTTCTTAAACATGAAAGTGAAACACTTATGGGTGATGGCAAGACCAAAGGTATGATCATCTCTGTGTATAGATACAGTGAAGGTAGAAGTCAGTATAGTTAATAGAAACTATATTTTATATATATATGTATATATTTGTAATAAATATATATTATATATATTTATAAACTCAGTTTATAAATATTCAATTTTTGAGAAGTTGAGGGAATATAAATAATAGCTTTGAAAAGTTCAACACCAAGTTGTCACAAACAAAATAATGAAATTTTTAGTCATAACAGCTCCCAAAGACTTATTTGTTTGACTATAATGTAGTACTGGTGTGGCTGCAGAATAGTCTAATTATTCTGAAGAATAATTTGAACTGCCTAAAAGGCTATAAAAGTGTACATATCCTTTGAGCCAGAAATAGTTCTATCAGATTTATAACCCAAGGAGATTTAAAAAAAAAAAAAGGGAAATGACCCATATGTACAAAAATATAGCAGCTCTTTCTGAGGTGAAAAAATTTGAAAACTGAAGGGATGCTCATTAATTAGGAAACAGCTGAATAAATTACGGCATATGATTGTAATGGAATATTATTGGGCTATAAGGAATAAAGGGGATGATTTCAGAAAACCTGATAAGGCTTAAATAAACTTATGCAAAGTGAAATAAGTAGAACCAGGAGAACAATCTACAATAGTAACAGCACTAGTGTAACAATAATCACCTGTAAAAGACTTGGTAACTGATCAATATAGTGATCCATCAACTAAAAAAGAGTATAACTTCTACATACAACTACAAACTACTTACTCATGATGCAAAATGCTATCCAATTCCAGATAAAGAATGTATAGGTTCAGAGTATAGACTGCAGTATATTTTATTTCCTTTCATTATTTTATTTGCTTTTTTTGGGGGGGGACTGTGTTAGTGGGGGAATATATTTTAAATGACTTCATATGTATAATGGGTGCCATTTCTTGCCTTCTCAGTGGACTGGATAGTGGTGGTGGAAGAACTTGGAAATAATAATTTTAAACTAAAAATAAATAAATAAATTGATTTAAAAAAAAGAATACTCACATAAATGAAACAATATGCATTGTTTAAACTATTAATTGCTATTAGTATGAGGTCCCAATCCTCTTATAACTTACAAAGTCATTAGGGATATGTGTTTTTGTGTATACGCAATATACACAAGTAATTATAATAACAAAGACAACAAATTAAGTGTACATAAGAGGCACAAAAGGCAATGGGGAAGTGGTAGGAAGTCCAAGAAAGGAAATAGCACTTAGACTGATGTTTAGAGATTTGGAAAACTATATTCCCCAAATTCATAAGCTGTGAACATCTTTTAGCTCAGCCTTAAGATAAGTATGTACCCTAAAGAGATCAAGAGAAAATAAATCATACATACAAAATTATTTATGGCAGAACTTTTTGTAATACATAACTGGAAACAAAATGTGAACCCATGAACTGGGAAATGCTGAATAAATTATGGTCTATGAATGTAATAGAATATTATTGGACTGTAAAAAAATGATGAAAAAGATAGATTAAAAGATACTTGGGAAGACCAATATTAACTGATGCAGAATGAAATAATCAGAACCAATAAAATCAATGATAATTTACTTTCAATATAGTACAATATAATAATACTCTAAAGAAAGACAACTTTAAAAAGCATAAGAATTCTGATCAAGGCAAATGCCCACAATTCCAGATGACTTATGATGATTCATTCTTCCCATATCTAGATATGCAGATGATAGACAAAAGATACAGAATGAGATAAACATTTTTGGACATGGTCAGTGAGCATATTTGTTTTGCTTGACTATACTTATGTGTTTAAAGGGAAGGTTTTAACTGCAGGTTTTGATAGGAATATAGTTGTTATAGGCAGAGTGATGGTAATACCAAAAACAAAAAGAAAAAAAGAAAAGATTCGTCAATGAATCTTTTAAAATACACAGAAAAACAAAGTATGGTGGTACACGCCATATAATCTTTGCTCCCAGAAAGGCTAAGGTTGTTGGACAAGTTCCAGAGTTTTGAGCGATAGTACAGCTAGAGTCAATTGAGTATTAATTGATTAAATTAATTAATTAATAAAACACTAATATGTTTTGCATGACTTCATTTGTGTAATGGGTATATATTTTTTGCCTTCTCAATGAATTAGATAGAGATGGAAGGTGAATTTGAAAATGAAAAATAAAGTCAAATGGGCAGCTTAGGTAGCACAGTGAATAGAGCACTAGCCCTGGAGTCAAAAAGACCACAGTTCAAATCTGGCCTGAACCTGAGCAAGTCATGTTACTCCTATTGCTTTCAAGAAAAAGAAAATTTAATTTAAAAAATTAAAAGAATATCTGCACTAAATTTGGCACCAATCTGGCCAGGATGCAGGGACCCAATTTCAGGGATCCAAGGATCAGAATCTTTATACTGTCAAAAGAACAGTGAACAGGCCCAGGTTGAAAACAAAGCAATTGAAAGCTTCCATGCCAATCAGCAGTGGAAATGGGCCCACGAATGACTGCTGTGCTTCTAGCCTGTGTGAGTTAGAGAAATCTAAACTCCAGAAGAACACCATAGAGACAGGACCTTCAGGGCATCCAAGGCCTGGTTACTGACAATTTCTCCTAGGGGATTGAGGGATTTGAACAGTTTTCAGAGAAAGAAATCTATGTTATCAAAAATCACATAAAAATACTTCAGGCAATTAATAATTAGAAAATGTAAATTAGAGCAACTCAGACTCCACCTCATTTCATCAAAAAAAATTTAAAAATACATAGAAAACAGAAATAAAGACAATTAGATTACTGTTGTAGTCATAGGTTATATCATGCTTGCTTTAAATAAAATTATACATAATAGACACTCATGATATCATATATTGTCTCCTTTTTCTTTTCTTTAGATAAGGAAATATTCATGTTTAATTTTTTTGTTCATTATAAAAAAGGAAAAAAAATTGAAAATAAAGCTATGCAATATACACATGCCATGAATCCATGCTCTCTTAACTGCCCATCTCTTCAACTTGATACAAAAGTTTGTAAGTCAAACATTTTTCCAAAGAAGCTTCCCATGCCCTTCCCAAGGAGAGGATTGGGAAAAGATCAATTCTAGAAGGATGCCATAGAGACAGCACCGTAGGGTACCCAAAGACTGGGTGTTGTCAATTCCTCCCAGGGGGTTAAAGGATTTGAACAGTTTTCAGAGGAAGAAATCTAAGTTATCAATAAGAAATAAAAATTACTCCAGACAATTAATAATTAGAAAATGTAAATTAGAGTAACTCTGATACTCCATCTCACTTTATTAGATTGACAAAGTTGACAAAAAAGGAAAAAGTGACATATTGGAAGGGCTTTGAGAAAACAAGGACAGTAAATACCTCTGTTGGCAAAGGGAGAGTAAGGCTGAAGAAAACAATTTGGAACAGTTTTTAAACTTATTAATTGGACATCTCTTTTGACACAGGATACCACTTGGTCTATATCTCTAAAAACATCAAAAGAAGAGAAAAGGACCCATATGTAAAAAAAAAATATTTATAATACTTTTTTTGTGGCAAAGAAATGGAAATTAAGGGAGTGCCCATCAATTAGGTTATGAATAAACATATGTTATGTGAATGTCATGGAATGCTATTTTGCTGTAAGAAATGACAAAGGGAACAATTTCAGGGAAAAATCTGGGGATACTTGTATGAACTGATGTAAAATGAATTCCACAGATTCAGGAAAACGATTTATACAATAGCAATACTGTAAAGGCAAACAACTTTGAAAGATTTGAGAATTCTAATCAATAGAATGACCAATAACTCTTCCACAAGACTCATGGTAAAACATGCTACCCACCTCCTGATAGAGAGGTGATGGACTCAGGATACAGATTGAGGCATGTTTTTTGGGCACAGATAAGGCAGGAATTAAGGCAACTAGGTGACTCAACAAATAGATTGCTGGGCCTAAAGTCAGAAAATCTCATCAGTTCAAATCTGGCTTCAGACACTTATTAGCTTAGTTGTATGATCCTGGACAAACTATTTAATTCTGTTTGCCTCGGTTTCCTCATCTATTAAATGAGCTAGAGAAGGAAATGGCAAATACCTCTAGTATCTTTGCTAAGAAAACTTCAAATGGGGTTATAAAGAGGCAACAAGTTAGACAACAGAAAAAAAAAAGACTGAACAAAAAATAGCAAAGTGGGAATTAGTTTTGTTTGATCATGCATACTTGTTACCAGAATTTTTCTTTTCCTCAAGAATGAGGGGGAAATGGAAAGGAAAGAAAATAGATTTGTGTTAATTAAAATAAATTTAAAAAAAAAAAGAAAAAAAATGCTTCCCAAGAAGAAAATATACTCCAAGTGTTGGCCCCCTGGGACAAAACTCTTTTTCACTCCGCTATTAATTAGGGCTCTGATCATTCATCAAACAATTCAGCACAGACAAACACAATAACCAATACCCTGGTCCTTTAAGACAGGACCTGGCTAGTCTTGAGATTTAGGCATAACATTTAGTCCAGCTCAGAAAATCAGCCACTCAACCAAACCAGCTATTGAACTGGAGAAGAAAACTTTCCTGATTCTTATTCTGAAGAAAAGAGAGACAGGTAAATCAGCCACACTTTTGTCTCTAGTTTCCAGGCAAGCTCAGTCTAGCCCTGGGGTATACTCCAGGTTTTGTAGAACAAAACAGAAAGTAATTCAGTATAGGTTGTTTGTCCTTCATTCTTTCCTTTTTTTTTTTTTTTTTTTTTTTTTTTGGCTTTTTGCTGAGGCAATTGAGGCTGTGACTTGCCCAGGGTCACACAGCTAGGAAGTGTTAAGTGTCTGAGACCAGATTTGAACTCAGGTCCTCCTGACTTCAGGGCTGGTGCTCTATCCACTGCACCACCTTGCTTCCCTATTTGTCCTTCATTCTTAAAGAGGACAAAGACATCAGGGAGGTGATGCTGTGACATGCAGATGAACTGGATTGAAGTGAGATAGGGCTATGGAAAGTCACCTGCCTCACTTTCTCCTCTGGAGCCATCAGGATCCAGGGGCAAGATATAGATCAGGACTACCTTGGAAGCAGTGGGAGACATTGGCCAATTTAAGCTAAGAATCTTTAACAGGTTTCAGGTTGACTGAGGCAATGCCCAATCCGTAATTAAGGGTAGGTAAGAAATGAGGCAGGGAATGGTCTCTTAATTTACCTGGTAAACACATTGATTAATTCTGGCACTACTTTGAGCTTGACATATATCACTTCATATAACATTTCTTCTCTCACTCTCTTACCTTTACATATCTATCTTTCATTCCTGGGTTGCACACCACCCTTCACAAATTACTTTGTTATTTATTTTATATAAACTTATTTATAAACATGTAATTTATTTCTCCCTACCCCACGGAAAGCTCCTGAGGGCAGGGATTGTTTCATTTTTTCTTTATATCCCTAACACAAAGTAGGTGATTAAAAAGTTTGTTGATTAATTGATTCACTTTTTATCATTCCTTGACTACATCACATTTTTACTGCATCACAATATTCTATTCCATTACTATATTATAATATATCCAGCCAATCTCCTAGCACTGAAATATTAGTCATTTCCATTTTTGGTTGTTATTGCCAAGTAAGGTATTTACAATTTTGGGGGGTAAAATTCCTTCTTTTGTTTTCATTTTTAGGATATTTTTAAAATAAAATTTTAGCAAAGGATTAAATTAAATTTAGATGATTTCAGAAAGGCCTGGAGAAACTTACATGAATTAATGCTAAGTTAAATGAGTAGAACCAAGAGAACATTGTACACAACAAGATTATGTCATGATCAATTCTGATGGCCATGGCTCTTTTTCAATAAGGTGAATCAGGCTAATTCTAACAGAGTTATGATGGAGAGAGAGTCATCTGCATACAAAAAGAAAACCGTGGAGACTGAATATGGATCACAACATAGCATTTTCACCTTTTTTTGTTGTTTGCTTCCTTTTTATTTTCTCATTTTTTTCCTTTTTGATCTGATTTTTCTTGTGCAGCATGTTAAATGTGGAAATATGTACAGAAGAACTGTACATGTTTAACATATATTTGATTACTTGCTATCTAGGGAAGTGGGTAGGGAGAAGGGAGGAAGAAAAATTTGGAACACAAGGTTTTGCAAGGGTGAATGTTGAAAACTATCTGCATATATTTTGAAAATTAAAAAGCTGTTATTTAAATTTTTTTAAAGGCATGATAGGTTTTCTGATACTTATTATGTTACCAGGTAGGTAATTGTCTAAAATGTTTGTACCAGTCTGCAATTCCACCAGCAATGAGAGTATGCCTATTTCCTTTCAGTTCCTTCATTGTTGAATTTTATCATTTTCTTGCTCTATTTCTGCCATTATGTAGTGCTAATTCCTTCATCTGACAGCAGAAGAAACTGAGGCACAGAAAGAATAAATGATCTGTTCTTTCTATTCCAACTACATTTGCTTGGTGTGCTTCCTAAATACTCAGGGTCCACGTAGGAAATGGGCAATTTATGACTTAACATTTCAGGAACACCTCCCTTGAATATACCTGGGTTAGAAAGAATCTCCTTGATCCAAAGACATTCTGAATAGTAGAATCATTTTAGATTCAAGCTTATTAATATTAATGCTGTTGATACTTCAAAACATCTATGAATTCAC
This sequence comes from Myrmecobius fasciatus, assembly GCA_023553655.1. Classification (NCBI taxonomy): domain Eukaryota; kingdom Metazoa; phylum Chordata; class Mammalia; order Dasyuromorphia; family Myrmecobiidae; genus Myrmecobius; species Myrmecobius fasciatus. The sequence goes on along the minus strand of JAJPUD010011024.1, from coordinate 19,056 downwards.
ATGAGTGCATCCTTTGCCTTAAACATGTAATGTTCTTCATGCCTAAATAGGCATCTTATGATATCATTATATTATGCTATTTATACAAATATAGGCAACATACAATTTGTGAAAATATGGGTAGAAAAGCCTGCAAAGGTCATGCATTATAAATATAGTGATTTATAGAGATTGGATTTGGGTTTTAGTCCTGGTTTATTTACCCACTACAGCAGTAGATAGAGCACTGAGTTTGAAACCAGGAAGCCTCATCTTCTGAGTTAAAATCAAACCTCAGAAATTTACAGCTATATGAACCTGTGCAAAGAACTTAACCTTGTTCATCTTAATTCCTCATCTATAAAATGAGCAGGAAAAAAAACCATGAAATCATTCTAGTATCATTGCCAAGAAAACCCCCCAAATGGAGGCAGCTAAGGGCTCAACAGATAGAGCACTGGGCCTGGAGTCAGGAAGACCTGAATGAAAATCCAGCCCAAGACCATCCTTAGCTCTGTGACCCTGAGCAAGTACCTAATCTCTGATTATCTGACAAAATGGACCCACTGGCTCCTTTGAAAAAGGAAATGGCAAACCACTCTAGTATCTTTGCCAAGAAAATATCACATGGGGTCACAAAGGATTAGACAAAACTGAATCAACTGAACTACAACAAAAATTCAAGCACTAGCTATGTGACTTTGGGTGAGTAAAACTGACTTGTTTATACTCTTGTACTATCTGTCCATCTCAGAGCTGGGGAGAAGGGATTAGGCAAGTGTAACATGATTTGTTACACACCAGAGTTGGGAACTAGGAACCAAGTAGCTAATCTTCAGCCTTGGTCACACAACTAGTAAATGTCCAAAGTAAAAATCAGATGTAGTATGATGCAATGGATAAAAGAGCTGGATTTGACCTCAGTGGGTTGTAAAATACTCACCCTAAAGCCTCAAAAAGGTCTCCTACAAAAAGAATAAAAATGAAATATAAATCTGACCCAGTAAAAATGGTAACTTACGCTTAGCAAAAGGCATCAAGGAATATGCAGCCTTCATTGTGGCTATAGAACAAAGAAGAACCTGATGTGGTTACAGCCAGAACAACATTATAATTTGTCTCTGCTATTAACGAGCACATTACTTTCTAGGGTCTCAGTCTCCTCACCTGTAAACTACATTGGGTTCAATTTGATTCAACTGTTAAGTTGAATCAACAATTAAGTGCTTATTATATAAAGGCATCTGGTAGTACAGGGGATAGCTTAGCTACATGATCCTGGGCAAATCACTTAACCCTGTTTGTCTCAGTTTCCTCATCTGTCAAATGAGCTGGAGAAGACAATAGCAAACCACTCTCCAGTATTTCTGCCAAGAAAAACCCAAATAGGGTTATGAAGAGTCAGACATGACTCAACAACAACATGTGAAAGGCAAGAAGTATTGTGTCATACTGAAGAAGAAGCCAATTTTAGAGTACCCTATTCTTCACTATAATACAGCCTGCCTTTTGAGTCTGGCCCTTTTAACATTTTTTTTTAGGATAAAAATCCTAGCAGAGGATGCTAACTTTGTGGTCATGTGATAAGTCACTTAATCTCTTGGTGCCTTACTGACCAGGGACCAACTAGCATCATTGGAAAGGGCTTTCACAAAAAGAGTTTCCTATAATAATACAAGCACATGTCCAGGCCCATTCCCTCCCCCCCAAAGGGAAGAGATACAAAGATTAAAAAAAAAAAGTTTTGCATGACAACATCTATTTGTAATGGATTTTATTTTTCTCAACTAAATGGACAGAGGATGGGAGATGACAGAATTGAAAATAAAATAAAATTGACTAAAAAAAATAAAGAGATAGTGAGAGATAGAGAAGGTGAATCTACTTTGGGGGAGGGGTTAGGATGTCATCATTGGAACTTCAAAGATCTAAGATTAAGCTAAGACAACTTTTTGACTCAAGGCATTATGGCTTTTGCACAGACCACAGATAAGTCATGCTCTTAGCTATCAGAAAAAATGTCAGACAGGATATCCCAACTGAAACATTGCAAACCCTGAGAGCTCAAGGCCTGACATCCTGGAAAGCTTCAGAGATGTCTGCTGATGTCATCAGACATTACTGATGTGAAAAGAACTTTTATAGGCTAAAGGAAAGATAGGAAGACTGTTTCCCCAGAAAACAAATTGTGAATCTATCATCCCAAACCAGCCTCTATAGTACACATATCCCAAATTCTCCCCAAAAGAGAAATAAAAATATAAGAAGAATAAGAATTCACATAGCATCCTATGGCTTAAAACAAGTTTAAAACAGACTATCTTATTTGATCCTCACAACAACCCTGAGAGATAGTAATATAGACTACTTTTATCTATTTTATAGATAGGGACACTGAAGCTCTGAGAATCTAAATAAGTGAATTTGTCCATGGTCACACAACTAGTAAATGTCCAAAATAAAATTCTGATGTAGTATGATGAAGTGGAAAATAAGCTGGATGTGATCTCAGTGAACCTAGAATCAAATCCCATCACTGCCATGGTCTACCTGTGTGATCTTGGCTATTACATACACACTGCTTAAACTTACTTAAACTGTTGAGAGCATGACAAACTTTAGGCCTCAAGTATCCGTAGCATAAAATGAGAAGATTGGACTAGATATTTTTTATGGTCTCTTCCACCTCTAAAATCTATAATGGAAAGGTTGATCCCAGAGAAAGCTGGGAAAAAGAAACTTACTTCCATCTCTCTTTTCAGGGGTTCAGACTGTGGGTATGGAATATTGAATATTTTTTTCTTTTTTTTTTATTAATACTTTTTATTTGCAAAACATATGTATAGGTAATTCCCAAACATTAACCCTTACAAAGCTTTCTGTTACAAATTTTTCCCTCCTACTCCCCACCCCTCCCCCAGATGGAAGGATATCCACCACATGATAATTATGTTAGAATACTTAAGAAATCAAATATATGTATAGTTATTGCATCATTTTTTTGTGCAGGAGAAATCATATCTACAAGAAAGAATAATCTGATACAGGAAATACAATGCAAGCAAACCTCAATAGAGAACATGAAAATGTTATGTTGTGGTCCACATTTCACATCCCTCTCTCTGGGTGTATATGGCTCTCTTCACCGAACAATTGGAACTGATTTGAAGCATTTCATTGTTGAAGAGAGTGATGTCCATTAGAACTGATCCTCATATAGTATTGTTGTTGCCGTATATAATGATCTCCTGGTTCTGCTCATTTCACTCAGCATCAGTTCATGCAAGTTTCTCCAGGCCTCTCTGAAATCGTCCTGCTGGTCGTTTCTTACAGAACAATAATATGGAATATTGAATATTAAATATGGTTGATATGTTGGTTGGTTACCACTAACCTGCTTTTCCCTCTTGTTTAAAAAAAATTTTTTTTAGAAGGTTTGTTTGCTGGGTAGAGGAAGTAGTACATATAGAAATGAAAGTGATATAAAAACAAAACATCAATAAAATTTTATTTACACACATATACACACATACCAATAACCTCTACTGTATTTTATAAGGTCTAAAACAGAATAAACTGAAACATGGAATACTATCATGCTATAAGATGCTGAACAAATTCATTTTAGAAAAACATGGAAAGACTTGCATGAAATAATACAAAGTGAAATGAGCAAAACCAAAAGAACACTGTATAGAGCAGTAGCAATATTGTTCAAAGAGTAATTGTGCATGACTAAGCTATTTTGAGCAATAAAATCAACTATAAAAGACTTATGAAGGAAAATGCTGTACAACTCCAAATAAAGAACTGCTATACAGAAGTATAAGGTTCAACATATATATCTTGAATGTTGACTTTCTCTAATGTGAAATTGGGAAGGAGGAAGACAGGAAGGTAACCCAGAGGGAAAAAGCATAATCTCAAAGCAAAGTTATTATTCTTTTAAACTATTGCTATTTTCCCACTTCACTGGTATTTTCTTTTTTTTTTGCCTCCCATATAAGAAGCCAAATCCTCGAATACCTGATTGAATTTCTTGGTATTTAGGGTGAGGGAATAAGAATCCTCTATCTTGCCACCTCCCCCAGAGATAGAGACCCTAGAAAAGAAATAATAATAATTCAGATTTGTTGGCACATTAAAAATAAGTGCTTTCTTCTTGATAATCCTGTTATGGAAGTAGTATAAATATCAGTCCCATTTTAGAGATAAATTTAGAGTCAGAAGTCTATAGAAGTATTAGAGCCACAAATTGAAAGCAAGTTTTCTGATTCCAAAATCAACACTCCTTCCATTAGATTATGTTGCTTCTTAAAAGAAGGCTATCACCCGTTGATTCTCTCATCTACCTCCTGTGTTTCCTACCCTTCAACCACCTTGAGCACAGTGATTTTTTTTTTTTTGGCTCTTTATTTTTTAAATTTTTTTCTTTTCTTTTTTAAAATTTTTTTAAAAAAACTTTTTTATTAAAGCTTTTTATTTGCAAAACATATGCATGGGTAATTTTTCATCATTGACCCTTGCAAACCTTTCTGTTACAAATTTTTCCCTCCTTTCCCCCACCCCCTCCCCAGATGGCAAGAAGTCTAATACATGTTAATTATGTTAAAATACTTGACAAATCAAATATGTATATGTATATTTATACATTTATCTTGCTGTACAAGAAAAATTGGATCTGTAAGAAAAAAAAATTTGAGAAGGAAAACAAAGTAAGCAAACATCAATAGAAAGCCTGAAAATGCTATGTTGTGGTCCACCCTCAGATCCCATAGGCCTCTCTCTGGGTATATATGGCTTTCTTTATCATTGAACAACTGGAACTGGTTTGAAACATCTCATTGTTGAGGAGAACCATGTCCATCAGAACTGATCATAATAATCTTGTTGCTGTGTATATTGATCTGGTTCTGATCATTTCACTTAGCATCAGTTCAGAGCATAGTGATCTTATGTGCAATCCTGAAACAGAATTTCTTCCCTCTTAAAAGTTCACCTCTTCCAGGAAGTTTTAACCTCACTTTAGTCCATTCCCCATACCACTAGCAAAGTGATTTTCTTTTTAAAAAAATTTATTTTTAATTTATGGAATAAAACAAGCATTTTGATATCACAATTTTTAAAAAAAGACGATCACATAAAATTTCAAATCTTTTATGTACAAATTGTTATTCTTTTAAAATAATGATGTAAAAATTTTTTTTACCTTGTAAAAATGGCTATTAATTAAGTTAAAATTTGAGTCACTCTCCTACTCAAACTCCAGTGGCTCCCTAATCAAATATAAACTTTTTTAAAAGGTTAAACATGCAATTCTTCTAAACATATTTCCATATTTGCTATGCTGCACGAGAAAAATCAGATCAAAATGAAAAAACACAAGAAAGGAAAAAAAAGGAAACAATAATCACAAAAAAAGATGAAAATACTATGCTTTAATCCACATTCAGGATCCATGGTTCTGTCTAGATGCAGAGAGCTCTTTCCATCACAAATCTCAAATATAAACACTTCTGTTTAGCCTTGAATACCCTTTCATAACTTTGCCCCAAGCTATGTTTCTAGCTTTATTACTCATTACTCTCTCCCAAATTCTGTGATCCAAACAAACGACCTTTTTTGTTCTTCATACATGATTCTCCATTTTCCACCTTCTAGCCTTTGCAGTGGTCATCTCCCATAACTGAAATGCCCTCTTTCACCTCCAATTCTCAAAGTCTCTCTCTTCCTTCAAGATGCAGATTAAGCACCCCCTTCTCATGACTTCCTTACCTATGAGTATACTTCATCTCAAACTACATTGTATTTAACAACTTTGTAGTTTTTTCATTAATTCTCTTTATACTCCTATATACTTACAAATGTCCTTGTCTCCTGTTAGAATACAAAGTACTTTCAGGCAGATGTTGTTTGATTTATTATATTTGCTTCACTTGTGCTTGAAGCTGTTTTTGACATAAAGTCTACTAAGCAGACATTTCTTCAGTGGGAATGGGCAGATGAGAAAAACAACATGGAGGTGGCTGAAGCAGGTGCAATGGAGTACTTAAAGCTTGGTCAGACATCAAGGACGCCAAGGTCATCCACTGCATCCCAAACCAAAACCAGTTATCCTGATTTGGCTTACTACTGAACTTCAATGACTCTGGAAGAGAGAGTAAAGCTGGCAACTTTGCACAATTCTGCTTCTCTTAAATCCAAAACAAAAGCAAGTCAAGGGGCAGCTAGGTGGCGCAGTGGATAGAGCACCAACCCTGAAGTCAGGAGGACCTGAGTTCAAATCTGGTCTCAGACACTTAATATTTCCTAGCTGTGTGACCCTGAGCAAGTCACTTAACCTCAATTGCCTCAGTAAAAAGCCAAAAAAAAAAAAAAAAGCAAGTCAAGAGAAGACATCTTCCATGATGTCACTGATCCTCCTTTAAAAATGAAGAATGAGGGGGCAGCTGGGTGGTACAGTGGATAAAGTACCAGTCCTGAAGTCAGGAGGACCTGAGTTCAAATTTGACCTCGGACACTTAACACTTCCTAGCTGTGTGACCCTGAGCAAGTCACTTAACCCTAATTGCCTCAGCAATAAATAAATAAATAAAATTTAAAAAAAAAGAACAACAACAATACAGTAAGCACTTAATGTTTATTGATTGATAAACTGTTACCCATGCTCTATTACTGTGAAATTCAGCCCTCAGGGGCTATTCATATGCTATTGAATAACATACATTATTACAACATTGTACTATAGATTCAAAGCTGAAAAGGATTTTATATGCCTTCAAGTCCTCTCATTTGATGGATGGGGAAACCTGCCCAGAACTATAGTTTTCCCATGATTATACAAGCAGTAAGTGACAGAAATGGGATTTGAAATCAGAACCTCTGATTGCAAATCCTTTCCTCTTTCATTCGCCACAATAACTCTCTCTTATCTGTATTATTATATATAACTTTCCAGGCATGTCTTGCCTTTGTAAAGAGATCTGAATGTTGCTATCAGAGAGAAATTGTATCACAGTTGTCAGTATCCCTTCAAGCATCCAATACAGTGCAACAAAAGTACTGTGTCAAATATAAGCACTTTTAAGAACAAATAAATACTGTTACTAGTATTTGTTTTTGGATACTTCACATACCTTTCAGTGTCTGAAACATAGTAGGCACTTTTGATTGTTGAGTAAGTACAAATGGAAAGAATTATAAAAAGAATTTGTAACAAGATTGAAGGTTGTATAAATATAGTCCCAGGGAAGCTTGGTCTTAGGGAAGAAAAATTAAGCAAAAGCACCTCCTTCCCTTCTTTGAAGAGGTGAAGGACTGTGAGTATGAAGCATTGCCTACACTGTCAGATTCAGATAAAGTGTTGGTTAGTTTTGGTGAATTGCTCCTTCCCCCAGGTGCCCTCGCCTTTTCTTCTTCTTTCTTAAAAGTTTTTTTTTTTTTTTTTTTTTTTTTTTACTGGGATATTTTGTTACAGGGATATCTGGGTAGGCAGGAGAGTTGGGAAGATGATATCCAGAAATTAAGATTGTGTATAATCAAAACAAAGGGGGCAGCTTGGTGGTACAATGGCTAAATCACCAGGTTTGGAGTCAGGAACAGGCAACTAGTAAGAGTTCAAGTCTGCCCTCAGATAGCTGTGTGAGCCTGGGCAAGTCACTTAACTGTTTGCCTCAGTTTCCTCATCTGTAAAATGAGCTGGAAAAGGAAATGGCAAACCACTCTAGTATCTCTGCCAAGAAAACCCCAAATGGGTTCATAAAGAATCAGACAACAAGAAGAATCAAAAGATATCAATAACTGTTAGTTTTTTTTTTTTTTTGTCATGTAAAAAGTTAGATGAACTGAATTGAATTCACTGAAATAAAAGAATGAATTAACATTGGATAAGAGCTGAGCTCGGAAGTAAACAGTTTTCTAAGAACTGGAAGTTCAAATATTATTTTGTAATTGTTCACATGTTCTTTTCACACATGTTTATCCTGGCTCCCTGATCAGAGTGTAAGAATTTTTAGGCCAGGACCTCTATCTTGGGTCTCCTTGACATGTTGCCCAGTACAATGCTCTGGAGGTAGTGAATGCTCAATAAATATTATTAGATATTGGTCAGGAGTCTTGGAAATCAACAACACTAAAGTAATTAATAATACAATCAAATGCCAGCACTTTAACCTAGTATATAACCCAAGCTGTTTTTAGGACAAGCTCTGGGGTTTTAAAAATCTCTAAAGAGTTAAGTTTGTCCCACTTGATGTAACCAGGTATATGAAAATCAGTATTTGCAAAAGAGACAAAAATAGTTTTTATTCTCATTAGTTATAATTAAGTCAACATAAAAGGAGAAAATAGATGAGAAGTGGCGAGTTCTCTTAGTGAAATTAGATGTGCTTTGAATAGCAAAAATTCAGTTTCCTCACAGCTTCAGAAAGAAATCACCAAGTTAACTCCAAATCTGTTTATGTACACTCAAGGATAGCTTGCAATCAAAAAGGAATCTATCTTGCAAGAGGAAGCTATAATTGACACTATTTGTACCAGGTGATGGCCCTTGCATTCCCGGGAGCAAATTTGATGATAGGGTTTATCTTGGAGAAGATCTCCTCAAATCTGACCTGATGCTTTTTATTTTCAAAGATACAGTAATTATAAAAAGAACTAAGGCTTCTGGCTGGGGGTGGGGTGTAGGAGTTTTAAAGGAAAAGAGCAAAATAATTTATCTCTTCTCATCAGAGCTCCCCCCTTTGCCTGACATATGACATAAATGATGCTTACTGACATCATCTCCACTATTACCTGCAGAATTTTATGGAGGAGGGAGAGAGAATACACATTTATATTATAGCCCATCATGTGATAAACATGGTGCTAAAATTTTTTTGCAAATATCATCTCATTTGACTCACAACAAAACTTCAAGATAAGTGCTATTATTATGTCCATTTTACAATTGAACTGCATGAGGCAGACAGAGGTTAAGTGATTTGCCCAGTGTTTGAGGTCAGAACTGAACTCAGATCTTCCTGACTCTAGATTCAGCTCACTGTCCTTTGCACCAATAACTTTTCTCTATGAGAAATGAGCCAGGTTAGATTCTGGGAATGTTAAAGAACGTATTTTACAAAAACTTTACAAAGAACTATACATTCACTTTCTGAGATCTGAATCTCACAACAATCCAGTGCAGTAGGTACTACAAGTGTAGAGTGTCCCAAAGTTATAGTCATCTGTAAATTTTATAAATGTTATCATTTGTTTTAGCTTAACTATTAATAATGATAATTAAAAAAATTTTTCTGCATTTATAAAAAGAAAGAATTGGACTCAATAGTCTCAGAGACTCCTTCTAGGACAAGAATGCTTCTCTATCATAGACCCCAAAAGCCTCCCCCCAAAAAAGAGGCATGCAGTTTTAAATATTAAAACTTAATTTATTGTTCCCATTTTTACAGATGAGGAAACTGAGGATCAAAGGGAGATTAAGTGACTTGGCTGGGTCAAATAGTTACTAAATGTCTTCTAGGAATTCAAACCCAGGTAAGAAGATTTGAGGTGTAACACTATCTGCTATGCCAAGCTGACTCTCAAAAGGAAGCAAAAAGGTCCCTCTCATTGAAGGAGTTTCTGAGGAGAAAGAAGATATAAAAAGGTAATTAATGGTTACCCAAGGCAGTATATGATAAAAGCCATTTGAAAAATAAGTACAATAAATGATCTGGGTTCTAGATTGGACCATGTCACAATTCCTCTGAATCTGTTTTTTCACCTATAAGATGAGAATATGAATAGTTGTGGTACCTACCACATAAGAATGGGAGGTTCAAATTAGATAATGAGGCAGTTAAATTCTGCTTAATATTACAGAACTGTATCATTCCAGGGGAGTTTAGCAGCCACCTAGATTAGCCCTTGCTCACTATAACATACTGGACCGTCTTTGTTTGAAAACCTCCAGTGAGAGGGAAACTTTTACCTCTGGGACAGCCCATTCAGCAATTATGGACACTTGGACAGTTCTAATTATTAAGAAATTTTCCAGATAGCAAATTTAAATATGCATCTTTGCAACTTCTATCCATCATTCCTGGCTCTGCTCTCTGGGAACAAACCAAAACAATCCAATCCCTCCTTCACATGAAGCCTTTGAAATACTGGAACATAGGGGTAGCCACATGGTGCAATGGATAGAGGAACAGCCCTGGAGTCAAGAAGACTTGAGTTCAAATCCAGACTTAGATACATATTGACCATGTGACCCTGGACAAAAATCACTCAACCCTAACTACCCTCTCCCAATACTTGAATCTAGATACCATTTCTCCCCCCACCCCAATCTTTTCTTCTCATTTCCTATCTTTGGACCTATCTTCATCATGTAACATGAACTCAAGACCCTACACACTCTTCAGCATACTAAGATATCCTTCCTAAACTGTGGTGCCCAAAGCAGAATACAATACTCTAGATGTGGTCTAATAAGACACTTTATTTCTGTAAGCAACACATTTCAATGCAACTCAAGATCATATTAGCATTTTTGTTTTTGTTTTTAAACTATACATTCATATTGAGTTTGCAATCTACCCGAAGATCCAGAATCTTTTCAGGCAAAAGGTTATCTAACTATGATTCCCTTATCTCATGAAGTTAATTTTTTAACCCAAATACAATTATTCCTTCTACATCTTGATTTTCCCTGTTACTGTTTTGATATATCATTGGTTGGCATAAGAAATTAAATGGGAATCTTGGGAGAATTTGGTGGAAACCACAGACAACATTCAAAGGCTAGCAGATGACACAGATCCTATGACCAAATACTTAACCCAAATTTCACAATGTGGTACTATAAACATCCCATAAAAGGAAAAAAAAATTAAATTTGTTCCCTGGTAAAAAGGGAAAACCAAAAATTTTAACATGGATTTCTAGATTATGGGGGGGGGGGGAACTAGGGGGTGTGCCCCTAATCCCCTCCTGACATTGTATAAGGGATAACTGTATAAGACTTTACATTTATCCTCATTGAAATGAACCTTATTTTAGTCCAAAGACCTTTCTTAAGATCTTTTTGGATCCTGACTTTGTCATTCAGTATGTTAGCTGCTATTCCTCCCAGTTTATAGTTATCTGTAAAATTTAAAAACCTTCCATCTATGTTTTAGTTCAAACTATTAATAAAATCTCTTTCCTCACTGTAAAAAAGGAGGAATTGGACTAGATGACCTTAAAGATTCCTTTTAGGCCTCCTATTCTGTTCTGTACTATAGGCAGGAGTATGCTGGAATCAGCTATAATGATTCCTAATAGCCATTTGTTCTATTTTCAATGTGAGCATTTACATTTCAGAAATCTGCAAATGCTACAAAATAGGACTGATTTATTGTTTTCTGCTTGTCTAGACTTAATAAAGTATTGAAGAAAAAAAATTAAATGCAGATTAAACTTAAAAGTATGTTGTGTGCACATTCTCCATCCCCACCCCACTAGAGTTACTAGCATACTCCTGGCTACTAGGGTTCAGAGGAGTAGGCTTCATGGTTTAGGGTAACTGGGGAAAACTTTATGGAAGAGGTTTGAGCTAAAGTTTGATAGACTAGTAAACAAGTGGGGAAGAAGTCCAGGCATGGAGAAACCTGGGAGCATAAAGCATTGAGGTGGACAAGAATAATGTACATGAACTTTTAGCAGAACAATGGGGAAAATATTTTGACTGAAATACAAAGTCCCCATCCAATGGCTGGGGAATAGTGGGAAACACAGATGTGGAAAGATAAGTAGAGAGCTACTTTGTGGAACACCTTAGCTTCACTTTCTCAAATGTCTTTATAGCTTACAGTTTTTGAAGAGAGAGATGATATATAAAAAGGTGACTATCAATTGCCTAAGGCAGTGCCATCTGAGAAATATTGCAATAAATGTAGCTAAAAAAAGAGTTCAAGGCACTGTTCTCATTGCTATACCCAATATTCTTCTAATCAAATTACTCCTACCTAATCAGATCAATCCTATAGTCCCTTACCTTTATATTGATTACTCTGCAATGAAAAGGTCTTCATGAACTTCCAGAACCACTTCAGGAAAATAGGAAGGTGGATGGTATTTTCCTTGTGTTCCTTTAGCTATCAAGGCTTAAGTCAGATCAAGTTTGCTAAGTCTCATCAATTCTGAATCCATAACATTTCTTGAAATCAGCCCCCTTCTCTCCATTCACAGGACCATCAGCCTGGATGAAACCTCCTTTTACCTAGACCCAAGTCTATGGTAGTAACATCACCCTTGATATAGTTGCTAAACGATGGCTCTAATCAAGGTAAAATAAAATCAAATTGTTCCCTATTACTTTGAGAATCAAATACAGATTCAATTTACTTTTCCAAGTTTGTTATATACCCACTCTTCTGAACTGCTATGGTCCAGCTAACCTCACTCTGTTGCCCTTTCTCCCACATACCAGACAGCTAAATGATCCAGTGGACAGAGTTGGATCTGGAGTCAGGAAAAACTACATTCACATCACTAACTCTTAGCAATCTGTCTCAGTTTCTTTATCTGTATAATGGGAATAATAGTAACACCTCTATCTCAGGATTCTTATGAGAATGAAAATGAGATGATATTTATAAAGCACTTTACAAATCCTAAAGTACGACATAAATTCTAGCTATTATAATTTCATTTCTCATTTCCACACCTTTGCACGGTCTGGTTTTTGAGGCTGTACTTCATTCCCTAGTTTCCTTCAAAGTTAAAAATCTAGAAGTACTTCTTAGATGAAGTCTTTCCTATCTCTCCCAAACTACTCATGGCTTCTCCTCCCCACAAAAGTTGCCTTATATTCATTTCACATATACAGTTATCCCTTCCACATCATGACTTTCTCCAACACAGTTTCAATATAATACAGGTCAGCATAAAAAATTCAAAGGGGAAATTTTGGGGAGTTTTGTGGAAGCCACAACCAGAAAGTCTAGAAATTCAAAAATGCATAAAATTCATATGTAGTATTATATAATATCAACATATTTTATCTTTTGATACCATAATAATTCAGACTTCTTTTCTGGTATGAAGGGCCAAAAAACTTTATAAGCATATTCCAGATTTTGAGGGTACTGCATCCCTAAACCCAGGTTGATGGATCTGCATATTACTACTAACCATATTAATGATTATGCCTCTCTTCTGGTCAAAAGCTTTCTATGGATCCCTATTATTTCCAGGATACAATACACTTAGTTTGTCATTGGAATACTCTCCAATTTACTTCTCATTTACTTTTCTAGTTTTATTTCACATTGTTGTTCATGTCTCACTCTTCATGACCCTGTTCATGAGTTTTCTTAGCAAATGAGCCAGAAGCAGTTTGTAATTTCCTTCAACAGTGGATTACGACAAATTGAGATTAAGTGACTTGCTGAGAATCACAGATAATAAATGCCGAGACTGGATTTGAACTCAGGTCTACCAGACTCCAGACCTAGCACTGAGCCATTTAGCTGCTCTTAACTTCCCACTGACACTGTCAGCCACACTGAGCTATAAACTGTTCCATATGCTTCTCTACCTCCATTCATTCCTGTAAACCATCTTCTGATCCTGAAACATACCACGACCTCATGTCTACTTGTTGAATTTCTAGTAGCATTATAGTACAGTAGAAAGAGTATCAGCTATAGAGGCAGAGAAATTGGGTTACAATCTTGATGATGTTACCTATTAACAAGTGGGACCTTAGGCAAAACAAACTCTTTGGATCTCATTTCCTCACCAATGAAAGAAAGGAGTTGAATTTGATGGTCTCTGTGGTCCTTTATTTTCTTTCCAGAATTACCTCAGATGCTGCCTCTGCTCCAGCAGTGCCCAAACCCCACCTCCTACACAGCTGGAAGTGATCTTAAATTTTCTTGGAATACATAATCTATTCCTCTACTTCACCCTATCAGCATCACATTCTTCTAAAATGAACCTTGTGTCACTATGATATATGTTCCTTATCAGACTGGGACTTTCCTGAGAGGAGGAACTGTATCATTTCTTCTTGGTATATTTCTCAGTGCATTGCATTGTGCACCTGTTAGTTTTTTTGGGTCTTGACCTGTGATTTCTTCCTTTTTTTAATAGCATTTTATTTTTCCAAATACAGGCAAATATGTTTTTCACCATTCATCTGTGCAAATCTTAAGCTCTCAATTTTTCTCCCTTTCTGTCCCTTCCCCCTTCCTTAGACAGCAATCATTCTTCTAAACATATTTCCATATTCATCATGCTGCGCAAGAAAAATCAGATCAAAAGAGAAAAAAAAAACAAGAAAGAAAAGAAAACATCAAGCAAACAACAACAAAGTGAAAATACTAGGCTTTGATCCATATTCTGTCTCCATAGTTCTATTTCTGGATGCTGATGGCACTTTCCATTACAAGTCTATTGGAATTGCCTTGAATCATCTCATTGTTGAAAATAGCCAAGTCCAACATAGTTGTTGATCTGTGACTTCAAAGATATGGAAAGTCCTAGTAAAGAAACTACTCCCACTCATGCAGATTGGCAATTAGTGTATAAATTATAGTCAGAGAGTTGTCTAGGGGCACTGAAAAGTTAAGTGACTTGTCCAGTCACACAGTCAGTCAATATCAGGCAAGACTGGAACACAGGTTTCTCTTCTAATTCCTCTCTATTCCTCCTAAGCCTAGTACATATTAGGCACTTTATCTATTAATCTATTTATTATTTTGTTTTTGTTGTTGTTAATTGTCTTCACTAAAGGCTTTTTCAGTGAGAAAGAGAAATGAAATAGAGGAAGAAAAGTTCTTTTCATGAAGGAAGTGAGGTTGAAGGACCAAGCATCAATACATGCAGTATCAGGAAATTTGCAAAGGGTTGTTATATGGAGGAATTCAGATCAATGGGGGGTGTTTCAGCCTCTCTTTCAGGAAGCTAACAGTGATGTCAAAACAGAGGATTACGGTTTCAGGAGAGAGTATGTCAGGAGGCCACCAGAAGAATGGAAATGCAGATGTGGGGCAGAGAGCATAATGGAGCTTCCTCATTACATCCCAGGAAGGGGAGGTGGGGGGGAGGAGAAACTGCTCCATCTGGCACAGAGAGCAGTATTTTAAAGTAATCTCTAAGCAGTATTAAGCTCCATAATCAACTTCCAGGAACTCCTATATATGGCATGTTCCCACATCCCACAATACAGGTAAATGGTTTAAAAAAAAAATCTATATTCAGTTTTTATTCACAGTTTTTACAGGCTCCCAAAAGGCAAATGCTATAAAGTACTGCTAGGTCCCATGAACTCAGCAGCAAGTCCATCTAATAAATCAGCATTTTATGTAAGGTGGGAGAGGAAGTAAGGATTAAGTTTCCGGTCTTAAGCAAGGCTGAGTACAACTACTGTGCAGATTCTAGTATCGTGGAGAAGCAGAAGGGGGTGGGGTGGAGGGAGCAAAGTGGAGAGGATGAATTATGAACAACTACCAACCAGAGTTAGGCTCACACTCCTGCAACCATTCAAGTTTTCTTACCAGCTGCTGGGTGGTTCCCAATTATACTTATCAGCTGATCCCCTTCTCTCCCTCTAGCCCTTGGCAATCAGCCCTTTCCCTGACATTCCTGGCCCCAAACTCCAGGATAGTTATTTGGGATTCTATCTTTTCCTGCAAGCTCCCCTAAAATGCAGAATATTAAAAGCTGCTTTTAGTAGCTCCAGAAAAATGCAATAATAGCCCAGGCCAGAGGCATGCTGATAATCTTTACAACCAGCTCTATGGAGGAAAAAAGTGTTCATGGATCCCACAGGTGGTAAGCATCTGAGGGAGGCAATGAAGCCAGATCCTCTGCCTCCACTTTCTACTGCACCAGGGGATTTGCTACACTTAATGAAATCCCAGTTAGAGGCAAAAACAAACAAACAAACAAACAAATCTGACCCACCTAGGTCAGACTCTTAAAATGCACAAAACATGACCTTTGAGGTCAGCATGTTATTTCACACCTATTATTAAGCACAATGCCCAGGCTCCGTAAATATAGTGTTTGTCTACTGAACCAAACACCTTAAAACTTGGGCAAGATATAAAGAAGTGAGTTGATTTTGAAAAGGTTAGAAGAACATTCCTGAAAGGGCCATCCTGTGGGAAAAGGTGAGAATTATGATCTAGATTGTTCCTGATAATAAAAATAACAACTGTTATTTACACAAGACTTTAAAATATTCGATTCTGGACAATTCTGGAAGGTGAATGCCAAGGGTATTATTCTCATTTTAGAGATGAAACAGCAGGCTGAGAGATTAAGTCATTTGTCCATGGTCACATAATCAGTTAAGGATCAAAGACAGATTTTGAACCAACCTTCCTGACTCCAGATCCAGTCCCCTCTTTCCACTAAAAAGGACTTCTGATGTTTTAGACAATCCTGTAATCATTGGAGATGAGTGTTTGTGGTTATAGATTTTTCTCAGTCCAAAGCTATCTGCAATTTATGTGGAAATGTATCCTGGTTTTCCAAGACCTCCCAGGTGAGATCAGAAGAATGCCCAGCATGATCACAACAGAGGAAACTCATTCAAGTCAGTTAAGTTGTTACCACCTCCAGAAGGCTGGACTGGTTGCCAGAATGGGTGGGGAGGATTCCAGAAAGACAGAAGTCACAGTCCTCACAACTGAGGGATGTAGACTTAAGAACACTTGTAAAGCAACATGCAAAAGAGTGTCAATTAACATCAGCCTCGAAGTAACCAGAGCTTGAGCTTCACAATCACACAAGAATAATTGTTCCTGACTTTCATGCCTCTTCTTCACTTCATTTTTTATTTTTGCTTTAAAATACTTGACTGTAGTTATATTGTATATCTGTAATGTGCATATATATAAACATACATATGTGTACACATATAAGTGCACACACACTGCTTTTTTAAGATTTAATTGAGGAAAACTTCCAGCTATGGATTTCTCACTTCCTATCTTGTGGGATTCTCAGGTTTATCAAAGAAACGAACCAGGCCGAGGACCAACTCTTTCCTGGCAAGGGGTAGTTAATACTTCAGAAGTTCTAAGAGGGCCTCTAGGTAAAAGGTGCTATATTCATGGCACATTCCTCCTCCTCCTATACACATACAGTGTATCTTGTATTTCCCCCCCTTCTTTTGCCCAAAACATAATAAAGAAATCAGGCCCCAACCGTTTTTGTAGCTGGCCACGAAGGCCAGAGCTCAAAGTCTAAAAGGCTGTCATTGATTTACCACACAGCTCTCAGAAATACAGCCACACCCTGTGTCCCCTGTCCGGCAATGTTCGGCCAGCCAGTCAACCAGCAATTATTAAATACTATATGCCAAACGCCGTGCTAGCATGCTAGGGATACAAATAAAGACTAAAAACAAAACAAAAGCAGTGCTAGCCTTCAAAAAGCCTATATTCTAACAGGGGAAACAACATAGAAATAATTAGATTTATAAAAGATAATGTAAGAAATAAGAAATAACTAAATACATATAAGTAGATAGGAAATAATGTAAATGGAGAGGCAGTAGCTTTTGGAGGTGGAGACAGAGAAAGACCTCCTAGAGAAGATAGGCCTGGCCTTGGCTTCGGAATTCCTTTGGGACCTTCTCCCTTCACGAGTTTTTCCAAAGAGAGGGTCTATTTCCCAAAAGTTTTTTTTTTTTTTTTTTCTTGACAAGAAGTCCCAGTCCTAAGCAGGTAAACAAGGCACTAGAATGCTTCAATCTCTCCTCCTGACTTGCCTACTCAGGTGTTTGACACGTAGTCTAAGGAGAGATAAGTTGGGGGCCAGAAAGGAAATAAATCACCTGCTGGAAGTTAAGGGGCAAACTGGAGCATGGCAACACAATCCAGATCGAATTCTTCCTTGCATTTGCAATGCAAATCCGCGTTTTGGCTCCGGCCCACCCCCACCTCCACCCCACCCCCCCAGCCCCCCACTCCCGCCCCATAGCTAAAGTATGGTTCCAGAGTATCAACATCCATTCCAACAAAGCCAGTCTGCCATCCCACAGTAATTACACGCCGCCATCATGAAACTGCTGCAACATTTCGCCCTTGAGACAACTGATCCCCTCATCTTTGCATTTAGTGACCTTCCTTCTAGAAGGGACGCATTCATGCACTCCCCCCAGTCTCTCAGTCCCCGGGATACTCTACGTGCAAGGGAACCTCTGTACCACTGGCCAGAGCTGGACTCCACTCGGTTTGCTTTGCCAGGCTCAGAAATCTCTCAGCTGTTATTTTTAAAAGGCTATTTTACACAAGGATCGCTTCCCCCCCCAAAAAAAAAAATCCCCCAGAGTACTTCTACAGCTCCAAGAGCTTCATAAAAACGATGTTATGCCAGAATCCATCAGAAGGAAGAAATTGTGAGTTTTATATATAAAACACTCACATATGTATGTGGGCGTGCTGGCAGTTTTACGGATAAACTGCAAAAGCAACAGTCCTTAGCAATTAGTCTGCTAAAGAACTCTAAGAATAGGGCGGCGGGAGAGTAAAGGGTGGGGTGGGGGTCATAGAGAAGTGATAAAGAATTTATTCAAACATTTTCAGGTTTTGCTGTAATGGGAGGCCAAATTGTGTGTGTTTATTCAAACTGAAAAGTTTGATTGATCTTAATCATTTAAGAGCCAAATAAGTTAAAGGGGGTGGAGGATGAAAAGGAGTTCTTTTTAACTTTCTTCCAAAAGACTATTTAAGTAGCTAAGAAGAGGAAGACGTCCTAGCAAGAAAAATAGAGGCGTGGGGGTGGGGAGAGTACTAGGAGTTAAGGGGTAAACAAAACAGTCTGGCTCTCTGGAAAACACCGAACTTTTCTTTCTCTCTCTTCAGTGAAGGGGGAAATAAGACTGCGGAACTCTGTGCTGGCTGTTCCCCTCCATAGACTGATCACCCAGGGCGCAGACGCTTTGCCGAGTGACTCCTTTTGGAGGGATCCCTAGCATAGCTGGTGGAGGGAGAGAGAGAGAGCCAGAGCCGGAGGATCGCAAGCTAGTCTCTTCCAAGGCTGGGGCCACAGCCCGCCCGGCCGGGAACCCTGGGCCAGGGCAGTCAGCTGTGC